>PVLC010002084.1:0-122762 GCA_004027655.1 Graphiurus murinus
TTCATCCTCCTCCTCGTCCTCCTCCTTCCCCTCTTCCTTTTCCTCCTTCTAGCCCATCCCTTGCACATTGGAACTGGAGATTCTTCTTTGGGTTTTAGTTACCCTTTGGTGTCTGATTTGTTTTCTTGCAGGAGTTAAGCACAGAAACAACACATCCTGATTTCCGAATTTGGCTAACAAGTTACCCGTCTCCAAATTTCCCTGTATCAGTACTACAGAACGGAGTGAAAATGACCAATGAAGCACCAAAAGGTTTACGGTCTAATATCATCCGATCATACCTCATGGACCCGATCTCTGACCCTGAGTTCTTTGGCAGCTGCAAAAAGCCTGTTAGTAATGGCTAAGTCTTGTTACCTCCGCCTTGTAAAACGATTCAAGTGGCCCCTGGTGATCAGGGATGTGCACACCGAGTAAAACTACAAATTAAATAGGCTTCCTGCACTGCAGTGCAGTTGGTTTTGATTACTGATTATTGACTGTGCCGAAGTCAATTTTATTAATATTTTATTTTAATTTTACTACCAGGCTCATTCCCGCTCAGCTGAGATCTTATGGGGTACCATTAATAATGTAGCTTTCTATTTAAAAAGTCAGCTGTAAGCCATTCCCCAGTACAAATCTGCAAGGTTGGAAAATCTTGTTTCAGGATATTAACTGAGCCCTTTGCTATTTAGAGCCATATCTCTAAATTAAAACACAAAAATATTTCCTCCATATAACTATAATGAAAGCCAAAATGATTTTCCTCCTTGATTGATGGGACTCATAAGGGTCTTTTTCAGCACCGCCAGGCAAACAGGGAAAACACCCACTGCTTTCGTGATTAGAATTCTGTGTGAATGTCTGTGACCTAAAATTGTTTCACAGCGATTTTCCCATAATTAAAAATGGCAGAGTTTCGTTTTAAGAGGGGTTATGAACCTTAGTAAGTTTTGCCATTAAAAAGCTCATACTCTTGATGTCTGAATATGCTTTAAGTTCACATAAAAATAAAACATAAAAAAATAAAGAAGTACTTTCATTAAACAAAAGCTTAGGCAGTAAAAGAAAAGTACCTATATTTAAAACTAGTTAAACCTTATCCCGAGCTTCCAAGACCTGTCCTAATGACCAGCTTTTGCATTGATTAGGCCCAGAAGAAGATTGGTGGTGAGGGCATTTCTGTGTCTGATAGGTTAGACAGAACCCCTTTGCAAAATGTAACTCAACCCTCCCTTTCTTCTAGATGAAAGGTCTCTCCTATAGTAGTGACAAATTTTAGAAATCCAGGCATTTATGAAGCACAGTCCCAATCCAAGCCAAAAATCTCATTCCATGCCAAAGCAGCACTTTGGAATTTTTGTTTTAACTTTTTATTTGGAAATAACTTTAAATTTATGGCAAAGTTGCAAGTATAAAATTAGTATTAGGAATACCCCTGTATCCTTTATCCATATTTGCTTCTTGTTAATATTTTATCCTATCTGCTTTATCACTTCACTTGTTCTCTTACTCTTCCTCCCCTTTCCACTTCCCCCCAGCTACCACACCTGGCCCAAGCTCCCCATCTGCTCCTTGGGATTCCTAGCAGGTTGACCCACCATCAGAGGTGGCAAGGTGTGGTAATTTCCCTCTCGCGGTCCTCTACCCTGTGGCCATGGACTGCTCTCCTTTTTCAGGCAGGAATTTCATGTTTTCCACCCTGCCCAAGCTGCAGGGAATGTGTGTCAACTGAGTGGCCTGTTAATTCCTTCTGACTAACTTGAACTTAGAAGGTAGACCTCACACTCCCTTTTTCCTTGGTGGTGGGGGAAGTGGGTTCCCAGCACAGCAGTTACTGTGTCCAAGGAAATCTTTTCACAGTTCTTCCTTCAAGCTCCATTTTGACCATTTATTATTTTCCTCTGTTAGGTTTAGACTAATTGGTTCAAATTAACCCTTTGAAATTTCTCTGTGGTTATCTGGGTTCACACATTGGAATTCATAATTCTTGGCTTGTGATGCTTCATTTGGTACTTCCAGAACCTTTTCAGTGACAATGAATTAGATGAGTTTACTGTGCTTTCTGGAAACCTCGTGTGTTCAGCTATGTGTGCTAACTATGATACAAACGGGTTATATTTTTGTCCGAAGATCCAGGAGAAACACAGTTCTGTTTTAGTTATACTTGGGGATGAATATATTTCTATGCTGTTTACAAGCAAGGGAATTTAATTACTTCCATTTCAAAATATGGGAAGTATAATGCAATAGTAGAGGAAAATAATGATGTGGCACAATTTTTTCTCATTACAGAATGAATTCAAGAAACTGCTTTATGGCCTCTGTTTCTTTCATGCTTTGGTACAAGAAAGACGGAAATTTGGACCCCTGGGGTGGAATATTCCATACGAATTCAATGAAACTGATCTCAGAATCAGTGTACAGCAGCTCCACATGTTCCTGAACCAGTATGAGGTATCATAAAAAACACAGCAAGAACATTACCTATTTTGCTCTTTATCACTTCGTAAGTGTTTATAGAGTAAGCAGGGACTTTTGATTAATTTTACTCTTATAAATAGCATGGCAGTTCCTAATAACTTATTAAATAGTACTTTATTATAACAGGATATGCTAACTGCTCTAGTAGGTAGTTAGGATGTCAGTTTGTCTCTTAGGAACCTATATTTTATCATTTATTTTGATATATAAACACCTATGGAGATCTGAAAAGTAATTGTATTTATTTTGAAAAGGACTTGAGAAGACCATAAATCAACCAGGCTCCAAAGTGGAAAAGCAAAACAATTAGACCAGTTTTTTTCTTTTCTGGAGCCTGGTGTTATTGTTAGAGAAATGTCACTATAGTTTTATTCTAGAGTTTAGAAAATTTGTCAAGAAAACAAACGACTTAAGCCATTGATGTTAATCTGAAGTATAGATTCTGAAAAGAGACCAATGTGCCTAGTATTACATCAACTACATTTCATCCTCTGCAATTCTGTCATATTCTCTCTTTCTCTCCCTCTCTCCATCTCTCTCTCTCTCTCTCTCTCACACACACACATACACACACACACACACACACACACACACACACACACACACACACACCATGGTAGTAGACTTTGCTACTTCCTTATCAATTGGATTTTAATATGTTTGCATCTTTGAAGAACTATTTGGTAAATCAGCTCAAGTATCTTTAATGATATGAAGCTTTTTTTGAGAGCAAGTCTTCTAAGTCTTTGCAGAATTTTGTACAAATTTAGCTGGAAATTATTTATTTATTTATTTTGGTACTGGGGATTGAACCTAGAGACATTCTACCTCTGAAATATATCCTTAGTCCTTTTTAAAGCTTTTATCTTAAAATAGAGTCTTGCTAGATTGCTCAGAATCTCATTAAACTGCTGAGGCTGGTCTTGAACCTGGGATCGTCCTGTCTCAGCCTCCCAAGTACTGGGATTATAGGTGTGTGCCACCAAGCCTGGTTTTAAATTCTTTAAATTGTTCAATTAATAGAGTATCAAAGTTTTTTGAACATTACATGTTAAGTGCTCAAATGGCATATCTAAACATGCAAAAGATCTTTAGTCTGAGCTTCTACACTTCACTGGATAGATCTCATATAAAGTAGAACAAATTGAGAAGGCCTTCAATTTTATAGATCTAAATTGTGAGATCTAAATTTGAGTTTCTTATAGTAACATTCACAAAAAGATATATACTAATTGACTCAAAAATGCAGTGGTATATTGCCTGAGGAAGTATTTGAGCTAAAATAATTATACATTTCAATACACACACACACACACACACACACACACACACACACACAAACACACACACACAAATAAGGAACACTTCTATTTAGCAATTTGTTCCAAATACCTAGAGAGTATATCCTAATTTAAAATATAGTCTGTTTTCCAGTTGCCTCCATTTCCCTGCAAATAACATGATTTTGTTCTTCTTTATGGCTGAGTAAAATTCCATTGTGTACATATCCCATAGTTTTGTAATCCATTCATCTGTCGATGGACACCTTGGCTGCTTCCATAGTTTGGCTATTGTAAATTGTGCAGCTATAAACATAGATACACATACGTCGGTCTAATAGTTTGGTTTCCATTCTTTTGGGTAGATACCCAGAAGTGGTATTGCTGGATCATATGGTCAGTTCATTCAGGGAAATGGAGGCAACTAGAAAACATTATGTTAAGTGAGATTAGCCAGTCACAAAGAGTAAAGAAGCATATGTTCTCCCTAATATGTGGATGCTAGGGAGAAGATGGGGCATAAGAGGGTCTCCAAATGAAAAAGGAGAGACCCTCGAAAGCAAAGAAGTTGATTTAACTGAAGGGGTTGGATGGGGGGGGCACACTAATGTATATCAAGGTCACTCACTAAACTGAACTTGAGAGGGAAGGAGGGCAAGGGAGCGGGGTGGGAATTTGGGGAAGGGGTCAAATGAGAATTGTGAGCACATATATCGTTGTCAATTTGTACCTAACAAAGATGTATGCTTACAATGTATGAATAAAAATAAAAATAAATAAATAAATAAATAAAATAAAATATAGTCTGAAAAAATAAAATATAGTCTGTAATGAGCATTCAGTTAAAACTATGCAGGAATACAAGGCTGATTCAACAATCAACTAATATAATTAATCATATTATAGGTTAAAGAGGAAAATTACATGATCATATTAATAGATGCAGAAAGAGCATTTGAGAAAATCCAACACTTATTCGTGATTAAAAAAAACTCTCAGTAAACTGGAAACAGAGGTGAAATTCTTCAACTTGAAAAAAAATTTACAGGAAAAAAAAAACTTAGCACTAACATCATACCTAATGTTATCAAATATGATTGGTGTCAGCCGGGCGTGGTGGCGCACGCTTGTAATCCCAGCATTTGGGAGGCTGAGACCGGAGGATCCGGGTTCGCAGCCAGCCTCAGCTACCTAGTGAGGCACTCCGCAACTTAGTGAGACTCGGTTTCAAAATAAAGAATAAAAAATAGGGCTGGAGGTGTAGCTGGGAGGTAGAATGCCCCTGAGTTCAATCCTCAGTACCGCAAAAAAAAAAAAAAAAAAAATATGATTGGTGTCAAATAAGGAGAGAGACTCATGCACATGCATAGAGGGAAGATGGTCTTGTGCCCTTGTGAAAATGAAGGCACAGTTCTGTTAGATCTGTTATCACAAGGTAAGGAACACCTAAAGCTACTAAAACCCAGAAAGACAATGAAAGATACTCTTAGAGGATTATAGGGAGTGTGGTCCTGCCAACACCTTGATTTTGGACTTCTGTTCTTTAGAACTATTAGACAATACATTTCTATTGTTTTAAGCCACCTAATGGCAACTATAGGAAAGTAATACAGAAGACCATTATGATAACCTAGGCAAGAGATGCTAAGAGGTTACTCTTAGGGAACATGGTAGAGACAATAGATATGTAAGGCAAGAGACTGAAATGACTTAGCTATTAAATGGTAAAGGGAGAAGGAGAAATCTTGATTAGTATTAGTTTTCTACTGTGGATGGTGGCAATACCATTCACTAATTCATGCAAGGAATAGTATCAGGAATTTATAGATGTATAGCAGGTGATTGAGTGGAAACATAAGGAAAAGAAGCAGAATGAGAAATGAATGTCGTATGGAATTCTATTTCTGAGAAGAATTACTATTCTTCATGTTCCATTCTCCACCTGCACTGAAGTAATAGAACCATCATCCCCTCAAACCTCAAACTAGAATCTGGTGTGTCATTGATGCTTAGTTATTTCTTACCCCTTCGCAATTATACCTTGCCCTTCACCACTCCTCACCCCACCCACTCCCATGTCCTGTGCTGAATTACTATAGTCTGCTTGCTCTTTGTTCTCTCTGTGTGATGTGCCCTTTCACATCTGTGACCTCTGGCATATATGTTCCCCCTATTCTGAGTGTTCTTTCCTGTGTTCAATCCTTACATACTTTACAGCTTTCCTTCCTTCCTTCCTTCCTTCCTTCCTTCCTTCCTTCCTTCCTTCCTTCCTTCCTTCCTTCCTTCCTTCCTTCTTTCCTTTTTTCCTTTCTTTCTTCTTTCCTGGGGATTGAACTCAGGAGCATTTTAACTCCAGGCTACTCTCCCAGCCCTTTTTATTTTTTATGTTGAAACAGGATCTCGGCTAGGTTGCTGGGGCTGGTCTCAAACCTGTGATCCTACTGTCTCAACCTCCCAAGTACTGGGATTACATTTGTGTGTCATCATACCCAGCTACTCTTTCTTGATTAATCAATTCAGACTCGGGAGCAAAATTTGCCTCCATTTGGCATATTTTTATATACACTATGGCTGACAGACTTTGTTCATGTTCATCCTTTGTTGAGACTATTTATGATTACGGGTAGTAGGAGGTGATTCCAGATCTTTTTGGTCTTCCTGTGGTCTACTTGCCTATCATTTCTGTGACCTATGATACTGTAGCATAGTGACCAGAAACATGGGTGCCCAGGCCCCAATTTTTTCTGGCAGCCTTAACAGAGTTGGTGACATATCTGGGTTACTGGGAACTACAACTTTTGTTGGAAGCAAAGTTTATAGTTACATTCTGCCAAATCATGAGCCACTAGACTATGTGCTGGTTTTGATTTGTTGATTGTTATATCCTCACTGCCTAGAACAATGAATGTAGTAGATGGTTCCGTGTCTATTTAATAAGTGAATCATGGTGATCAAAGAGATCTTCAAGCTCTCACAAGAAAAATGTCAAAACTACTTTATATAGAAATTTGGCACAATAATTATAGCATTTCAAATTATTAGAAAAGAGAAGAAGTATTTAATAAATGATGTTAGAATAATTGGTTATTTAGATTGCCTCTGGGAAAAAAATGCTCCCCAATTTGATTGGTCCTGGTTGTAACAAAGAGGCTGACATAAACAACAGGTATAATTTCCCCCATAAGCTCACAGGAGTATGTTGGCCATGGTTAGCCCTTTTATACTTAAATCAGACTCTCCCCCTGCTGACTGATCTCCTCTGTATCTGCATCATAGTGCTTTCATGGGGCTGGGCATTACTCTACCTTGTAGATTATTTAATTTGCATGTGAGTTTTTTTAATTGTATTTCTTTTTTATGAGATGGGGCCCATCAAAAAGCAGCTAATCAAATTCCCCTCATATTTGCAGTTGGAGAACACAAATCTTCTAGAGCTTTCCTTCTTGATTCTGTTTCTGTACAAGGTATTGCTCACCACACACATGCTTCGAAATTCTCTGCCTCATTTTCCAGTCAACAGAATAGCAACTCCGAAATTTCCAGCCCCTAATTCAATAAATGCCCCCTCTCAAATCAGTGCTACATGTTCTTCCCTAGTGCTATTATTCCTATTGAAGAGAATCTTCCAAGTGAGATCACTGGAATATAGGATGCATATACTTTAAATTTTAACAGGTAACTAATGGTAAGAAGGGTATGTAAAGCACAATGTGATGAAAAAAATCGTTAAGTGCAAGTGTGCCATATATTAGTGTAAAATATTTTAAGTATTGCTATAGTAAAATACTATAAACAATTAACATCATATAGATAAAAGACAAATAAAATATTGGATAAAACAAATTTATCTGGCAGGCTGATTCAATATCTTTATAAGAAGCTTTTAACAATAAGAAAAAAGATAATTATTTGAATTAGAAAAACATGTTAAAAAGTAATTTATACAATTAAAAATAGTGAATAAGCATTTTTAAAATTTCAATAGTTATAGCTTTCAAATTAATTAAAGATAATTGTAGGCCAGGTGTGGTGGCACACCCCTGTAATCCTAGTACCTGTGAGGCTGAGACAGGAGGCTCGCAAGTTTGAGACTAGTCTCAGCAACTTAGTGTGACTCTGTCTCCAAATAAAAAATAAAAGGGCCAGTGGTGTAGCTCAGTGGTAGAGTACTCTTGGGTTCAATCCCCAGTACCACACACACACACACACACACACACACACACACACACACACACAAAGACAAAAGAAAAGGCATTTCCACAGATTTGATAAATTCAAGTTTATAAGAGTTTATCACAAATTAAGACTTAAAACTTTAACAGAAAAAATGAGTAAGAAGCCGGGCATGGTGGCGCACGCCTGTAATCCCAGCATTCGGGAGGCTGAGACCAGAGGATCCGGGTTCGCAGCCAGCCTCAGCTACCTAGTGAGGCCCTCCGCAACTTAGTGAGACTCGGTTTCAAAATAAAGAATACAAAATAGGGCTGGGGGTATAGCTCGGAGGTAGAATGCCCCTGAGTTCAATCCCCAGTACCGCAAAAAAAAAAATAAATAAATAAATAAATAAATAAAAAAGAAAAAATGAGTAAGAGGTTAGTGCACAGAAAAAATCTTATTAAATAGGTGAAATAATTAGCAACCTCACTAGTATTTAAAAGTACACATTAAAATAATATTAATTACTTTGATCTATCAAATTATCAAATATTTTTAACTCTTTGTTACAATTGCTACAGCCTTTCAGAAAAGCAGTTTGGTAACATTTACAATTTGCTTTTTAGAAGCTTTTTTCCTTGGGAAAGAAAAATAGTAGTTTCAATTTATTTTCAAAGAAGAATTTCATGAAATAGTATAGAAAATCTAATAAGATTTGGTTTTAGAAATGTAAAATTGAATATACAGTGTGATTCCAACTGTCAAAATATATGTGAATATAAAAAGTCAGTGAAGGAAATCAGTACTGATTATCTCTGTGTTATATTAATTTGTTTTGCATGCCACTCTACCATGCAAGGTTTTGTGGTTTTGTTTTTGTTTTGTTTTGTTTTTAATTTTGAAACAGGGTCTCACTAAGTTTCTGAGGGTTTAAGTTGCTGACACTGGCCTTGAACCTGAAATCCCGCTTAGTCTCCCAAGTGCTGGGATTATAGGCCTGTACCACCATGCCCAGCTAAAATGTAAGGATTTTAAGGGTGGCATGATGGTCTAACTCATTTGTGTTTGGCACATAGCAGGTATCTAAATAATGTTGGTCGAATAGTGAAAGAGTTCACAATTGAATAGAAGAGTTCTAATCTCAGCAGTGATCAAATGGAAATGAAATCACAGAAGGAGAGATTGGTTCTGGGGGAAAGGGCAACGATTGGCAGGGAAGTCCTTAAAAGGGAATTGTGCTATTGCAAACTTTGTGTAAAGATGTTTAACCTATTATAAGAGTCAACAGGAAGCCATTCCATATAATGTGCCACCAATTGCTCTTAGCGGCTCCTGACTTGAGCTCTCTGTTTTAGGAACTGCCTTACGATGCTCTGCGGTACATGACTGGGGAGTGCAATTACGGAGGCAGGGTGACGGACGACTGGGACCGGCGCACGCTGCGCAGCATTCTGAACAAATTCTACTGTACAGAATTGGTTGAAAATTCAAGCTACAAATTTGACTCAAGTGGCATCTACTTTGCCCCACCTTCTGGTGATGTACGTATGCCCTTCAAGAAATCTAAAACCAGTAAAACATGAAATGACTACAGTAGTGATGATATTTTTTTTTCTAAATGATGATTTCCCTCGCAAGCCTTGTGTTTTGGTTAACCCTTATCTGGACTTTCTTCAGTCCTATATGGACAGAGTACAACCCAGGCACAGATGGAGGTAGGAGTTTCCTGTTTGCTGTAATGTGAGGAGTACCAGGAACATTCCTCGCGTGGCTGGGTACAGTGGCGCATGCCTATAATCCCACTGATTTGGGAGGCTAAGGAAGTAGGATAGCAAATTCAAGACCTGCCTGGACAACTTAGTCAGACCCTGTCTCAAAATTTAAAAAAATAAAAAGGGCTGGGGACATAGCACGGTGGTAGAGTGCCCCTGGGTTCAATCCCCAGTGCCATGAAAAACAAAACCAGAAACATTCCTCACCCAAGAATAGCTTCCTCAATGACCTGAAATTCTATCATCATGAATTCAATTTTTAGAGTAAAAAAACCATGTCCCCAATTAAAATAAATATACACGTGAGAGGGATTACAAAATATTAAGAATGGTAGTAGTCTTTATACACAACTTATATCATTGAGCCAGTTGTAAGTAATTATCTCACTAGAGCCTCAAATTAACATTGGTATTATCATCTTATCCCTTTTGCAAATAAGAAAACAGGTTTATGAAGGTTGAATGACTTGTCCAGGGCCACTCCAGCAGAAGGTATGTGAGTGACAGGGCCACCCATGGCACGAGGCCAGAGCTCCCTTCTGCTCTTACTGCAGCCCTACGTGTGACCTTCAGATTATAATTGCAGATTTCTAGGAACTGCCAGGACAATAAATTTGCTTTGTATTTGATATGTTGAAAGTTAAACACCTGGCCAAGCAGTAGATATATATGCCATGACTCTCCAAACCCAACTCCCTCACCCACTAGGATTAATATCAGCTGAGGGCAGCTGTTGCTATCAATGAAGGGGAAAATCAGTCCCAGAGCTTACGTCACTCACTGGATGAGCCAAATCAGCGTGGGTTAGGGTTTTCATACTTGAATTTGTCAAGTATGAAAAAAGCAAGATGAAGTGAGGTATATGTAACATGACCCAAGTCATAAAACCATCAGTGACCAAACCTCCTTTGCTGTGCATTCATGAAGTCTGCAAATGATTATACTTGCATCAAGGAAAGAATGGAATTTTGGTACATATCCATGTAAATAAAGTGTGTATGCATGCACATGAAAAGATGTATAATGTTAATAATTGTTATCTCAGGATAATATAATTTCAAATAATTTTTACTTTTCTGAGGTGGATGGCTTTCTCACAATAAGAGTAAAAAAAAATCAGAATAAAATTTTCTCTGGAAGAAATTTCTTTTTTTTTTTTTCTTTTTGTGGTATTGGGGATTGAACCCGGGGCATTCTGCCTCTGAGCTACACCCCCAGTCCTATTTTTTATTTTGAAACAGGGTTTCACTAAGTTTTGGAGAGCCTCACTAAGTAGCTGAGGCTGGCCACGAACCTGAATCCTCTGGTCTCAGCCTCCCAAGTACTGGGATTAGAAGCATGCACCACTACGCCTGGCTTGGAAGAAATTTCTAAATGGAGTTACCAGAATTCCTCTTTCCTTGTTTAAAAACTCACTCCAATTGAATAGTACATTTCCTTTTCCTTTCACAATGTACCATATGGTTTTTGAATCTTTGGCCCAGGCTGAAGGAAAATGAAAGCGTTCAGTGTCCCATCTCCCAAGCTCATCCACTCACTAGAGTATTGGCAATGATCTGTTTTCTGTGTGAAGTTTTACAGTACAACTAATTCTTAATCTCCTGACTTCTTGTTATTCATCTTTGCAGTACAAAAGCTACATTGAATACACAAAGACTCTGCCACTAACCCCAGCACCAGAAATCTTTGGGATGAATGCCAACGCTGACATCACTAAAGACCAATCAGAAACTCAACTGCTGTTTGACAACATCCTCCTTACACAGGTGTGTGATGTGTGAAACTCTCTGAGCCACTGGTCCGCACTCAGGATAGGCTGCTGACACTGTTCTGTCAGTGTGGAGGAGCATCTAGAGGAAAAGATAATGCACATATACCTTAAATATGGATTTAAACAGTATATAACATATGAAAAATATTTTTCATTAATCTTCTGTTTTGTTTTGGAACCAAGACCTAATCTTTGAATATCACTCTGCTTCTGGGAATTCCAGTTTGTCTTTCTTACAAAAGCCATGCCCCAATACACTATATGTCCTTTTAAGTTCCTTTAAAGTATAAAAAGAACATCAAAGATACTTGGGAAGCAATTCAAAGACAGAATTCATCTGGAATTTTACCTATTTTACTTTCCTTTCAATTACTAATTTTCCACTCGATATAACTTCTCTCCATAATTTTCCTAATATTTCCTCTATTTCAATAATTTTAATAATTCAAAAATTTCAGTGACTTATCTTTATAAAATCTTCCAGAACATTTTACCTAGGTTATATAGAAACAGTTCCTATCACACTAATATTTTTTCAGATATTTAAATTAAACATACAATTGCAAAAGTAAGTTAAAAAAAATAGAAAGGGTTAGGAGAGATATCCAACTTCTTCTTGGTCCCCAGGCAGCCCTGCTGGTGAGAGCAGAGTGCAAGGGCAGCTGGGAGAGTGAGTGCTCGTCAAAGGCACCAGGATTGAGCATGCCGGGCACGAGGCAGTACAGAGAGTGAAGACATTTGTCAGTCCAGCTTTTCTGTCAGAGATTGTCTCTGGTTCGCCCTTTGGAAGATGTGTCCACTAGCTTGTTTTTTAATTTTTGAAAACAAATTAACCCAAATGATACGAGTTCCCATGGTGATTAAATGAAATTTTAATAAATTAAGGGTAATGTTCAGTCAAGCAAATTACCCTACTCACTGAATTCTAGCATCTTTTTATTTTTGTAGAATCTCAGAGTAAACATGACAAGGGATAATGTTTGCTTATAGCCTGCCAGCACTGTTGTGCTTTTTGTATAACAATGTAATACTTATGACAATCCTATGAGGCAGAAGCTATTATTCCTATTTTACAGCTAGAAAATGGAGGCACAAAAAAAGATTAAGTAGTTTGCCCAAAATCAGCTAGTACAATTTTGAGCCAGGACTCAAAGCCAAGTATTCTGGATCCTACTAGTTTGACTTCAGAGCCTGTGTTCTGAACTGCTATCCTATATCCTCCTTCTAAATTCTAAAAATGGTATAAGACCAGAAGGCAGACAGCCAAAGATGCTGAAAAATCCTAAAAATTAGGAGGATACTGTGCTGTGCTCTTTTTGATAGGAGAACCTATGAAGTTCCTATTTCTAGTCTACTCTATAATAACATTTTCTAATAAGGCAAAATGGACAAAGACTTTTTATGTCAATTTTACACAGTGATAGCACTAAAATCAGTTATTGTCTGGGGGGGCATAAAAGTATGTGACTAAACATGAATAAGTAACATTAGGAACATTAGGTGTGTGTAATACACAGCAGTTTGACAACGGGATGTTTAGAGTGTCTTTTGGCTTTATTTAAGCCTGATGGGGTGTGTCACATTGCAGAACACGTAAAACAGTAGGCTTGTTCCAAGAGAAAATGACTCAGAACCAGACAAATAAGTTTAAATACACAAGGAGTATCTTCTCAGTATGCGATTAAACAACCTCTTTCAATATCCTGAAGCTCAGATTGGCAAGTATGGTTATAGTGATGGGTAGGCAGTAGTTTGGTGGACCACAGTTCAGAGACAATGAGACCAGGACTACTTGGCTTGGAGAGCAAGTTAATGGTGACAAGACTTCTGCATTAATGTATGTAACTAAAACATCTTGGAAAAAAATAAAAGAGGGAGACATCAGAGTTGAGAATGTAATTTTTGCAGCGATATTTCGCTTCTGCTTAACCTGCCATACGCTATTTTGAGTAGGAAGATTGTTTGAATTTAGATGATTATAAAGCTAATATGGGACAGGCACAGTGGTGCACACCTTAATCTGAGTACTTGGGAGGCTGAGACAGGAGGATTGCAGGTTCAAGGCCAGTCTCCACAACTTGTAGTGAGGCCCTCAACGAATTAGTGAGACCCTGTTTCAAAATAAAAAAATAAAAGAGTTGGGTATAGCTCAGAGGTAGAATGCCCTTGATTTCAATCCCCAGCACCACCTTAAAAAAATTTAATTAAATCAAGCAAGCTAATATGGTCTAGGATCTCTAAAAATGTTAAACTCTGGTGGCTCCTTAAAAATAAATTCCACTTATCTTTATTTATAAGGGAAAAATAACCCTTAGAATATTCCAAGTGGCAATGGTGAAATCTCTAATGACAGTAAAAAGGAAAAATCTAAGATAAACAATTACAGATAAATAACATCTAGTTGCTCTTAATTCTTATTGTCTGTTGGATATTGCCTTCCAAAAGTTATAGCCCCAATGATGTGGTTTGGGTGTTTGACAAATAGGTAGATGGAGCGTTTGTGTTACTAAAATATTTCTCTTACATTTTTTGATAGGTTACAGGCTTGGGTTTTTGTGTTATTTTTTGCTGTTATTTTTATGGGGGTACAGCTCTTGTTAGAAAATAGGAATATTTTTATGAATTCATAGTGCCTTAAATGCACATCAAAATACAAACAGAAATTAGCATGTAATTCTTTAAATGCAGTGGAAATAGATATTTTACTAGTTTGGGCCAATGTTCACTTGTTCACTATCTTTCTTCTTGTCTATGAGTTGTTTTATGTATTTAGTTGTAAGCCAAGTATCTTGGGATTGTAATAAAAGATTATTATATGGTCATATCTCTTTTTTACTAGCACGTAATTAAAACTTGGCAACATTTAATCATTTTATTACATAACTTCATAGGATCTTATGGCAGCATGTGGTAGGTAGAAACTTAGAGATAATAGTATTTATAGAATAGATTTATAAAATATTTAATATTTATAGAAACCAGGAAATGTAAATTTAGGAAAAAGACTAAACACAAATTTCCTTTGACTAGAAAAATAAGATATATTCATTTACATTCTAGTAGTACTTATTCTTTTTGAATGCATACACACATACACATACACACACACATGCACACACACACATACACACACACACACACACACACACACACACACACATACACATACACATTCATATATTCTGAGGATTTAAAGGGGTTTTCCAGAAAATATAGATTCATTAGCACAGTGCCACTATAAACATATAAAACAAAAATTGAATTGAAATTCTCCTTGCTTGCTTCCAATGTGAATCACTAAAGTCTGTCTTTTCTCCATAACTCTTCCAACTGCTTATGGAGGATGAGCTTATTTTCTTTGCCCTGCAGGTTCAAGGAGAAAACTATATCTCTACTTCTGGCAACCGGTAGGCACTGGAGTTATTAGCAAATATATTTTGCAGCAAGCTCCCTCAAAGCAAGATGAGATTTCCTCCATGGCCACCCCACAAGCATAGATGCCTTTTCTCCCTCTATCTGCAGCCTCTCTTCCTCCTCCTCTGCCCAGGTAGCAAAACTCCCATCTTACTTGATTTCTCCAGATCATCTTTGCCTCTGAACACATTACATGCTCATCTTCTTTCTCGTTCACCATTTTTTCCCCTTTCTCTCAGAAATCCATCCCTATGGCTGTAGTTATCACTTTGAGAAATCTTGTGTGAAGAAGGCTCATGGATAAAACAGCAAAACAGTGTTCAATCTTAGGAAGATTAGTCTTAGATTTTCTTCTTTTCAGCTTTTCTCAGACCTTTTTTAAAAACTTTTGTTATAGTTTGGATTCTTCATAGTCTCGTTCAGCAGGTGCTGGTGCAAAGTCATCGGATGAGGTAGTAAATGAGGTTGCTGGTGACATCTTGGGTAAACTTCCAAACAACTTCGATGTGGAGTCTGCAATGAGGAGATACCCCACGACTTACACTCAGAGCATGAACACCGTACTTGTCCAAGAGATGGGACGGTTCAATAAGTTGCTGCAGACCATAAGAGACTCGTGTATTAATATTAAAAAAGCAATCAAGGTAGAGTGTACATACAAAATCACTGAATTAAACATAGTGTTGATTTACTTTGCAAATATTTATTGGACACAAACACAATGTAAGTACCATTCTGGGTTCTGAGGAGAGAAAAAACCCTACTGTTGAGAAGCGTATAGAATTCTGGGCATGCAAGTTAAGCAGATAGGTAAGTATAAAATGTGCTTCTAGCAGCGGTGCATTGGACAGGATGCGTGCTAAAGAGACACAGAGTATAAAGGAATAAAAGACAAAAGCTTCTGTGCCCCTGGAGCTTCCATTTTAGTGAGGAAGACAAACAAAAAGAGAGAAATACAAACTGGTTGCAGTGGCACATACCTGTGATCTCAGTACTTGGGAGGCTGAAGCAGGAAAATCATTGGTTCGAGGCTAGCTTCAGCAATTTAGCGAGGCCCTGTTTAAAATAAAAAAATATAAAAAGGGCTAATGGCATAGCTTGGCGGTAGAATGCCCCTGGGTTCAATCCCCACTGTCCAAAATTTAAAAATTAAAAAAAAAAATAGATATGTAATCTTAGTAAGTGATAATTCCATGGGAAAAAAAATAGAACAGGACAAGGCTGGGTCAGGCCCCTCCTAAGGAGTTGACTCTTGGACAAAGGCCTCTGATTCTGAAGGGAAAGCCATGGGACAATTGAAGAAAGAGCCTTCAGGCAGAGGAATCTACGAGGTGATGAAGATTGGTGGAAGTGACTGGGAGAGGAGTCCAGGATAAGTCTTTGTTTGGCCTAAGCAAGTGGATAGGTAAGTCAAGGAATGCAGCAGGTTTAAGAGAGAAAGTCAAGGATTAAGTTTTGGTCAGATTAATTTTGAACTGCCTTGCAGACTCAGTGGATAGCTGAAATTGCTATTAAACAAATGCTTTTGAGTTCAAGAGGGAAGTAATGGCTGGGGATGAATTTCACAGTCTGCAACATATTGCTTATATTTGGAGTTTAAATTTATAAATTATCTCAAATATTTTGGTAGTCTAGGTTACTTTTTTTTTTTTTTCGGTACTGGGGATTGAACTCAGAAGTATTCTACCTCCGAGCTATACCCCCAGGCCTATTTTTTATTCTTTATTTTTAAACAGGGTCTCACTAAGTTGCAGAATGCCTCACTAGGCAGCTGAGGCTGGCCGCCAACCAGATCCTCTGGTCTCAGTCTTCCAAATGCTAGGATTACAAGCGTGCGCCACCGCACCCGGCTAGTCTAGGTTACTTTGAAGCATCAATTTCTCCCATCCAACTATCCAAATCATAGGAACTACTTATAATTTCCTTTCTCATAATAGCCTTTTATCATTTTCTTCATGTTTCCCTAATTTGGGAAAGAAAATACTTCAAAGTTTGAAAATCCTAAATTGAGACGACCTTTGTGACCAATGTAGCAATGTAAGCATATATATTAGACTCATTTCTTTTCTCAGTATTTCAGTGAAATGACCCAACCAATCTAACTAATTCCTAATCTAATTCCATTTTGCATTCTCTGGTATATTTTTCTAAATTCTGTCTATGAAAATGATAATTCCTGGTATACAGATAATAACCATTTGCAAAATAGGACAAAACCTATTTCTTATAGTTATGTAAGTGAGAAATTCCTATAATAAATTCTTAAAAGGAACAAGTCGAGCCGAGCGTGGTGGCGCATATTTGTAATCCCAGTACTTGGAAGGCTGAGACCGGAGGATCCGGGTTCGCGGCCAGCCTCAGCTACTTAGTGAGGCACTCCGCAACTTAGTGAGACCCTGTTTCAAAATAAAAATAAAAAAAAATAGGACTAGGGGTGTACCTCGGAGGTAGAATGCCCCTGAGTTCAATCCCCAGTACCACACAAAAAAGGAACATGTCAAACACATTGTTAAACCAAGGCTCTATTAAGCAACTTAAAAAAATTGTAGATAAATGGTAACACTTATCTCATTTTCAGATTACCAGATTTTCATTATTATCAAAACATAACTCACCAAGTGTTGTATACATGTATGTCCCTATCAATCTGAACTTCATTATGATATGTGATTACAATGCACGAAAAAAAGTATACTTTTAAAAAGTTCAATTAAAGATAGGCAAATATAACAGGATCTAATTTTTGTTTATTCAGTATTCTAGCAAATATTTATGTAATAGTATTCACTCTTGGTAAGGGGTCAGTCTTCAGAAATTCTCATATATGTTAATGTAAATGTAAATTGGTACAAATTCTTTGGAGTACAATTTGGAAATATCAGTCAAAAAGTGAAATCTCCATCATAATGTATTTATATGTATACATACATGCAATGATATAGACATAGGAATGATCAGTATTGCACTATTTCAATAGGAAATGATTAAATAAATCTAAATATTTATTACCCAGTGTTTATAATAACATACACAATGGAATGTTCACCACTACAAAGAATAAGGTAGGCATATAGTTGCTGATATAGAAAGATGCCAAGACATAATGATAATTGAAAAAAGAAAAGTGTATGACTATAGGTTTCTTTTTTTTACTCAATTTGTGATTTTTTTTCTTAAATGTAGCTGGATGCAGTAGTACACACCTGTAAACCCAGCTACTCAGAAGGCTGAGGCAGGAGGATACTAAGTTCAAGACCAGTCTGGACAACTTAGTGAGACTCTGTCTCAAAAAAATAAAATAAAAAGAGTTGAGATGTAACTCAGTGTAGAACGCCCCTGGGTTCCTTCCCATACTGCAAAAAATAAAGAAGAAAAAGAAAAATGTGCATATGTTCAGTAAAATTATAATCTACTGAATTTACCACATTTACTTTATTATTCTCTCTCATGTGAGCACTCTCTCCCTCCCTCCCTCCCTTCCTCCCTTCTTCTCTTTGTATGCACACACACACACACACACACACACGTATATAATTTTTTTCCTATATTATTTGAGGATAGTGCTTGCTTTCATTATACACCCCCCCCCAATTTTTCAGAGACATAGAGATTTGTTTAGCAAATAGAAAATACAGATTGAAGGTAGAATGTAGGCCACCCCAAAGTGAGAGAGGCCCATTATACCCTTTTATCTCTTTAACAATTCAAGCTCTACTTCTTAAAAACAAGAACATTACTTTATAATGCTGCAGTATAATTATCTCATTCAAGAACAGTAATATTATAATATAAAATCAGCAATCAAAAATTCAATTTTGTCAATTTTCTAATTGTATTTTTATGGCTGATGTTTCTGGAATAGGTTTCAGGCCAGGATCAAATATTGCATTTAGTTTCCATGTGTGTTCTTTAGTCTTTTTTATTCTGTAACAGTCTCAGTCTTTGTCTTTTATGACACTGGCTTTTTAAAATAATTCAGACTAGTTATTTTATAAAATGTCCTGTATTATAAAATTAAATGCCTAATTTATAATCTTTAAAAGTAAAACAACAAAAGAAATTGCATATTGTATCTATAGGACATAGATAACGCTATCCCCAAGAAAATTTATAGTATTAATTTTGTTTCATTATGCTTTTGAATTATTAGACAAGAAAGATTAAAAATAAGTGAACTATTTGGCTTAAGAAACAAGAAAAAGGATATCCTATAAGTTCAGTACCAGGAAAAATAAAGTTAAAAAGCTTAAAATCAATCAATCAATCAAAAAATGAAAGGGGAAGAGTCGAGGTATATAACTGTTGAGCAATTCCATTCACAGAAGAACACTGACTCCAGTAAGAGTATAATACATTTTTATTTTTCAAATTCACATGGAACATTTACAAATATTGACCATGTGAAAAAAACCACAAAACATGTCTCAATAAATGAAGATTTGAGGCCATCAGAGTATATTCTCTGATCACAGTGGAACTAAGAAATGAATAACAAAAGGATAATGTGAAATTCCTATATATATTTGGAAATTCAGAAAAATACTTCTTAGTAACCTATAGCTTAAGGTAAAAATTTAAATGAAAACTTAAAAATAACTTATGCTACATCATAATGAACAAATAACATATCAATATGTTAAACATTGGGGAATGAATTTTCAAATACGTATGTTAGGAAAATAAAAAGTACAATGAAATAAAAGCAGAAGTCAGTGAAATAGAAAAAAACATATAATAGTCAAAAAGCCAAATAATCATTGTTTTTAAGGACTAATAGATGTGACCCTGAAAAGGAAAGAAGTAACGAAAAACTAATGTCCATACAGGTTGAGCATCTAAAATGTCCCCAAATCCAAAACTTTTCCACTGCCAACATAACCCCACAAGCAGAGAATTTCACACCTAAGCACACAGTCAAAATTCAGGTACTTGCCAATAAAAGTATATTAAGAAAACAATGGCAGAAAAATTGTTGACTGTGGCCTTTGCTGTAATGTAATCCGACTGAGCTGTTTGACTAAGAAACAGTTAGCATTGTTGTCTGTTTCTCCTTAACCTGGTTCTTCCTCTCTCTTTCCTGGAAGATAAGAGCTGGTTTCTAGCACTTTGGGAGTGGAAAGGGAAAAGATGCCCTTTTGATCTCAACATTCAATGTTCATGATTCACATAATCCCTTGATTTCAGTGTGGAAACTCTCATCACAACTGGACCTGGCATCACACACACACACACACACACTCTCTCTCTCTCTCTCTCTCTCTCTCTCTCTCTCTCTCTCTCTCTCTCCAGGAATTTCTGCATTTCCCTTTCTAGGTTACATTTGAAGTAGGTGATGTGCAGTTTGGGGGAAGAAGAACTAGGAATTTGTTTTATAAACTAAATTTCAAAATGCTTTTCATTTAGCATCACCCTTCTTTCCTCATTTTTCGAACTATCTAGGAACGTTAATTCCTAAGAATTTGAAGTATTCCTCAACACTTTCCTCTCTGCCAGTTCAAGATCAGGTTTCTGGTGACAACAAAGTCAACTACCAGCAGTTCTTTGTAGTTCCCAAAGTTTGTTCCCTTTTTTTTTTTTTCTGTACTATGAGCTTAGAATTTAAAAGAATAAATTCCTTTATTGTTTCAATGGAGTTTTCAGAAGAAAGTAAATTAAACATGTGTGCTTAATCCATCAAATTTACTCCAAAATCTACTCCATATGTTAGTTGAATATTTCCAACTATAGGAAAAACAGAATGGCAGTAATAACGAGCCCAACTGCAAGGTTAAATAGGTAGGAATTTTCAAGAGCCTTGAAGTTTCAACTTCTGAGCATTAGTGATTCAAAATGGAATAAGCCCAACTAGACTTGACAACTGTAGGATATTTTAACTTTTCAAACCATTTCATATAACTTTCCTGATTTTATATTCATCAGTATCCCTTTAAGAATGCAGGATGAAGGTATATTACTTGTCCAATTAATAAACAAGTAAATTAAGTCAAAATTAAACTGTGGCTTCCCAATAAAATTTGGTTAGGGTAAAACTGTTAATGTTTTTCTAAGGACCAGTTCAACAACTCCAATGCCTTCCTTGTGGGCAAAAGCAAGTATCTTCACTTTCTGTAAACAAAGGATAATTGTAAAGAAGATATTTTAAAATAGGACTGTTCATAATCTATACTGTCATGTTAACCAAGGTTTAATGTGTTTTAGGGACTTGTAGTGATGTCTACAGACCTTGAAGAAGTGGTTAGAAGCATTTTGAATGTCAAAATTCCAGGAATGTGGATGGGTAAATCCTACCCAAGCCTTAAACCACTTGGGAGTTATGTGAATGACTTCCTTGCAAGACTAAAATTCTTACAGGTGAGCTCATCAAAATGAACATACATTGTTTAATTTTTCTGGTTTAACTTTCTTCACCAGAATGCCTAACATGATGAGTGTTACC
Source organism: Graphiurus murinus (assembly GCA_004027655.1). Lineage (NCBI taxonomy): Eukaryota > Metazoa > Chordata > Mammalia > Rodentia > Gliridae > Graphiurus > Graphiurus murinus. Next base: position 21,295 of record PVLC010002084.1, read on the forward strand.
CTCTATAGTTTCCCTGTGTATTCCAGGCATATGTAACCACTATTAAAGGATATTTCATATAATGTATATAACTGTTACCCAGAACTGTCAAAATACTAGTATCAAAAGTAGAAATTCTGCCTAAAACCTTCTTTAGAAGTAGGTAGTCATGTTCAATAAAGTCAGAAATTCAAACTAATGAGATTTGAAGGGAGAAAAATATCTGGCATATGAATTTCTCCAATAAATATTTAGCATTAAAATAGATACCTATAAAATAGAAACTCTTATACACTGTTGATGGGATTGTAAATTAGTATAGCCACTATAAATATCAGTATGGAGGATCTTTAAAAGACTAGGAATAAAAAAAAGAATTAAAAAAAAGACAAGGAATAGAACCACCACATGATCCAGCCATACCACTCCTTGGTATCATTCTAAAAGAATTAAAGTTAGAAAACAAAGTGATACATTCATACCCATGTTTATAGCTCCACAATTCACATTAACAAATTATGGAACTAACATGGGTTTCTGTCAACAGATGAAATGATAACAAAAATATGGTATATATACACTATAACATTTTACTCAGCCATAAAGAACAAAATTACATCATTTGTAGGAAAATGGATGGAAATAGTGAATATTATGTTGAGTGAAATCAGCTAGTCTCAGAAAATTAAGGGTCATATGTTTTCTCTCATATGAGGAAGCTAACATGAAAATAGAAAACAAAAGGGACTCAAGTCAAATGAGGAGAGAGACCAGTAGAATAATGGAAGGCAATTGGAGGAGGGAGGTAGGGAGGAAGAAAATGATGAGAGAGGAAGGGAACAGTTCAAATAAGATTATGTCCATCCATGAAGGTATCACTACCAAGCTAACACATATGGGAGGGAGGAGGGGAGACCAGGGTAGGACACAGGGAAAAAAAATCAAGTGATGTATCTCACTGTGATGTATAATTACAATGCACCATAAAAGTATATGTAAAATATGGATCCATGTAGCACAGTGAAAACCAGACAAGTTACTAGTGAGGAGTATTTCTTTATTGCCTAGCAGCCTTCTAGGTCATGAAATCACTAGTGCAAGAGGGCAGTGACCTCAGTGGCTAATGTCTTGGGAATGCTGAATGGGCAGAAGCCAACCTCCTTATTATCTGGCAATACTGTCATTTAACTGTGTTCTTAACAACTATATCTATTGAAGTGTCAGCTAATTTCCTAGACACTGTAATTAAGGTATCAAAAACTGAGGAAATTTCTGTAGGAATAATAAAGTGACAACTCCCTTTTTATAATACGGACCCTCTGTTATATGAATTGGATACTAGGGAATTAAGATTGTTATTGAAAGATGAAAGTCTACATCAGGCTCTCATAGGGAAAAGCCTTTTCAAGCCCATTTTTTAGACTGGCTTCTAAAATTTACTGTTTAGCTAAAGCCATGATTCACCCTGATCACCATTAGAATCTATGATAATAAGAGAGAATTAAGGCGTCTTAATGTTTCTAAAGATCTTAAGCTCTCACTACTCTGCTTGTTTCAGGAGTTCTTGGCGCAATATTTTGTTTCCATATATTGTATTCTATTGTGTTTTGGTGAAGTAGGAGGAAAAAAATCCCATAAGAAAATTCTTCTTACTTATTACTAATGAATTAGAGAGGGAAAAAGTGGAAAAAAAAAAAAAAACACCCACTATCGTATGGCTAGACTTTTTGGGAATCTCTATTCAACTGTTTAACATGATATACTATGCAACAGTGCATATTAGATACTCACTATGGGATAGAGATTTTCTGAAGGGACCACCAGGCATTTATAGAACAGACATTTATATCTGCATTCTTGAACAAACACTGAATATGCTACTCATTTTTATTAATCTTTTATTTGTGCATTAAAATTGTACGTTGTAGTGAGATTCATAGTGATACATTCATATATGCACTTAACACTATTTGGACTCTTTCTTTCTCCAAACCTCCCTTTCTCTTCCTTCTTTCCTCCCCTAGTTCCCTTTCACTACTCTACTGGTCTCCTCATTTTCCTGAGGTCCATTTTCTTTCCCATTTTCTCTCTAGCTTCTACATGTGAGAGAAAACATATACATGGCCAACAAATATATTAAAAAAATTAACAGTATCCCTTAGTTATTAGGAAAATGCAAGTCAAGACTATACTGAAATGCCATCTCACTCCAATTAGAATGACAATCATCAAGTATACAAACGATAGTATATGCTACTTATTTTTAAAACTTTAACATTATAGCTTGTCATTCCTCAGAGTTCATTTGCTAGTTTACCTAAAATATAACAAGAGTGTTTGAGGCTGTGTTTGTATTTAAGAATCGAAAGATCATTGTTCGGACACTTGTGTTTTGATCCACCATAGCAATGGTATGAGGTTGGCCCTCCTCCAGTCTTTTGGCTTTCTGGATTCTTCTTCACACAAGCCTTCCTGACTGGTGCCCAGCAGAACTATGCTAGGAAATACACTATTCCCATTGATCTCCTTGGGTTCGACTACGAAGTGATGGACGACAAAGAATACAAGAATGGCCCAGACGATGGTAAGTAAAGTAACAGGATGTGTTGGCTCATATCTTGGCATTGAACAAAAGCATATCTTTTTTTTGTATGGATTAAACCAAGGGGAATTCTACCTCTAAGCTGTACCCCAGCCCTATTTTATATTTTATTTTGGTACAGGCTCTCAGTACCATTCTTGCTTACCTTCCTTAACTGTTAAAAAAAAAAAGTATTATGTATGTAACTTACCCTCAAATGATGAATCTGTATGAAGAATATATGTCCCTTGTACTTATTTTCAAACTTATAGTAGAAATTATTTCTAATAAATACTCATCAAATTAACAGCACATGGAAAAATCATCCATAATCTTATGTTGACCTTGGAGAATTAAGATGATATGGCATTGGTTCCTCAAATAGCAAACCTTTGCAGAATCTTAAAATATTTTTTTCTTGTTATATACAACATTCCAAAACTTATAGCTAAGAGGAACATTTGTTTTGTGGTTAACAGATTAATTATGAGGAAATCTTTATTTTGTTAATCACTTGCTTTTCAACACTTTGCTACTACTCTGATGTTTTATTTCAAATACAGTAGACAGAGCCACTATTTTAAACAAGTGTTATTTTTTAAATGCTATGGATTCCTGAATTTTACTAATGGTGCTGTTTTTAAATGAATGGTATCAATTTCTAAATGGCCATTAATGTATACTGCTCTAACTGAAGTGTTAAAGACAATATTCTTCTTCCTTATTCATCACGGAATTGTGAACTCACTGGCTCACTGTATTAGGCACTGGAAATGTCAACAGGGAACAATTTAGGATCTGGTCCCTCAACAAATCTATACTCTAGTGGGAGATACTGACAAGACGGTATGTAATACAGCAGTGTTTGATAATCACATTGTTGTGCCAAGTGTTTTTACTTTATCTTGATTGTCGCACATCTCAAAGGGATATTTATACCAGGAAGCAGTCCTACTAATATCCCCCTGGGAAACTTGCTTTCCCACTCTCAGAATGACAACCTATTCATTCTTTGCCCTTCCCTTTACCCCATCTCACCTCTTCATTGCAAAAATAAAAAGCTATCAAACGAGAACTTTTAGCACCACTAAATCCTGTCCAAGTCTATCAACATCTGTGCCCTCTGGGAATCCAGACCTCATTTCCCTTCTTTTTCTCCAGGCCTTTGCTTCTTCAATTGTGCCTTCTCTCCAGAAACCACATCTCTCTCAGGACTGTATAATTCCTAGCAACACACAGCATACCCTAGAATTACTCTTCTTAAATCAACAATTGCAATTATCGTGACATCTGCACCCCTTAGCTACTGTCCCATATCTCTGCTCCCCTTTATAACAAAATCTTTAGAAAGAATTGGCTTTGCAGGCTGTCCCCAGGTTCTCACTTCTTATTTCCTGTGTACTTTTCATCCTTTCCAGTCAACTGATGCTGTTCTTTTCAGGGGTGCTGCTGGCTTCCATGTTGACAAAGCCCATGAGTTCCTTTTGTCTTTGGCTTAACTCCTAGCAGTTTTCTAAAGTTCCCAACTTTGTCCTACTAGAGACATTCTTCATTTGTTTCTGGAATATAACCTTCTACTAATTATTCTTCTCTTGATGGCTACATTCATTCCTCTCTGTTGGTTTATGTTCCTCTAAACATTGGAATTTCCAAGGTCTCAGTCCTGGGACTATTTCTTTTTTCTAATTGCATTCCCTCTCCAGGTGACCTCATCCTTTTTTTAATTTTTGAACATCTCCTTGCTGTCCTCTAGTCTCCAATCTAGACCTTTCTTCTGTGATCCAGAAAGCTATTCCCAACTGCCAAACTGACATCTACTTTGATGTCTCTTGGATATGTAAAACGTAGAATTAATTTCAATAGTGGCATCACCATCCAGCCAGAAAACCACAAATTCTTTTATTCTTCTGCTTCTTCATACACTCTCACATGAAATTCAGTTGGCTTACCTGTGATCCTACTGTCACCACCACTTTCTATCCAGACTTCACTCCAGCCGTTATACCCCCCACTAGTGTTATTACCTAATTATAATCCTTAACCTATACAGAAGCCACAGAAATTGTGTTTGGTGTTTGTGTGTATGTGTGTGTGTGTGACTGGGAATTGAACTTAGAGGCATTTTACCTCTGAGTTATATCCCCAGCCATATTTTATTTTGAAACAAAGTCTGTCTGAGTTGCTGAGGCTCGCTTGGAACCTGCAATCCTCTTGTCTCAGCTTCCCAAGTACCCGGATTACAGGCATGTGCCACCATGCTCAGTTCACAGAAATTAAAAAAAAAAAATGTAAACAGATCTTGTCAGCTCCTATATCCATTGAAAATTTTAACAACTAAGTAAGTGATAATGACATTTTTCCCTTGTAGTATGAATAAAACACAGAGACTCCTTAGCACGACTGTGAGGCCAGGTACATTCTGGCTGTGGTCCACCTGTATGAGTTCATCACATACAAACTCATCACGTGCCTCCACATTCAACTCACACTGACCTCTCATAGGTGCTAGAATGTCTCATGTTCTCTTCTCTTTGTACATGCTATTTCTCACTCAGCATGGTAGAAGCCTGTCACCTTTCAAGTCTAGGCTTAAAAAATTATAGGTCATCAGGAACCTCCGTGAATATTCAGTTTATTGAAGCTTCTACTCCCCCTTGTTATCATTTTTAACTGCTCTGCTTATTAACGTCAAAGCATTAGTCATATTCTATAGTTATTTTAAGTGTTTCCCTTTTTATTGTCTCTCTTCCTTATGACAATACAAATACTAAGAGAGCAGTGGTATTGTCTTCACCCTTCTTTCCTTGGTGCCAATCAGTGTCTGGCTCATAACAGGCCCTCAAATGCTGCTGTTGAAATGTTCAACATCAGTTGGGTGTGGTGACACACGCTTGTAATTCCAGTATTTAGGAGGCTGAGACAGGAGGATCACAGGTTTGCAGCCAACCTCAGCTACTTAGGCCTTCTGCAACTTAGTAAAACCCTGTTTCAAAATTTAAAAAAATAAAATAAAATAGGTCTGGGAGTATAGCTCAGAGGTTAAATGCCCCTGGGTTCAATCCCTAGTACTGAAAAAAAAAAAAAAGTTCACCATCATATATCTGAAATTCTACAAATTCATGGAATCCAACCCAACCTTTAAAAACCACCTTTTATTCTAGTCTTTAATGCTTAAAATAAACAGTTTTATGGCAGATACACTTTTAAGAATAATAAACACAAGGGAAAAGAAGTATTAGGATACGCTATCTTATAACTCATCATTTTCATCCCAGTCATAGAAGCCTAACCCATCATTAATCTGACTCAGAATCCCTTTACTAATCTTAATACACATGGAATGGACATATTGCTGAATCCCTGAAGGAAGTTTAACAACCTTCTGCTTAATTTGTTTCATTTATTGTTCCCTTAATTACATAAGCCTTAAAATTTTCTTTTCTGTGCAGCTTACTTTACTACATGTTGTAAAAGAAACTAATAGAGTTTGAGCCCCTGCCCTCATAAAACCCAATATATAGTTGGATAGATTTAGCAACATACCAAGAAGTATAAATAATTTGGTTCAAACTGAATGTCTAGGCAGTGGGTTAAGAGGTGTCTAAGTTTAATAAAGACAAAGCCAGGGGAGGGCATGGGCACCTGGCACAGAGTTGCTGTGATCCTCCACTGAATTCTAGAAACTGCCCAGCTTTTTACATGAATCTTCTCAGTAACTCTACAGCACTGCTAATACTACTATCCCCAGTATGCAGAGATGGAAACTCAGATTCAGAGAAGTTAAATAATTTGTCCAAGTACTCACAGAAGCAATGGGCAGAGTTGAGATCTAAACCCAGGCTATCTGGGTTTTCTTAAAGAAGCTAGGTTTATTCCTTTTGTATTTAATTCAAGTGTAGGACTTTGTTTTCCTGATTTTCCCTCCATGTCAAGATAAAAGGAAGAAGACTTCATTTGGGTTGAAGTCTGAGAAAGTACTGATGATGTCTATCAAAGCTACATTTTTTTTTAACTCTGCTGAAAGATTTAACTTACAGAAGTATTGCATGAAGTTTATAAACTACCTGTATTAGTCAGCTTTTCATTGCCAAGACCAAAACACCTGAAAAGAACCACTTAGGGGAGAGAAGGTGTATTTGGTTCTCGATTTGAAAAGTTCAGTCTATGATCAGCAGGATCCAAGGCAGGGCACGAGAGAGGAAAGCCGCTCCACTCCTGGCAGTAGGAAAGCAGAGAGAGAGACAAAGGGAGGGAGGAACAAGGGACATATATAGTCTACAAGACCACACCTTCCAGTGCCCCACCAGACTACAATTAACACTCAGTAAATCCATTCAAATTATTAGCCTGTCAAATGGATTTATCTGCTGATGCAATTATAGACCTTGTGATTCATTTATTTTACCTGTGAACATTACTATATTGCTAACACATGGGGTTTTCTGGGGTATATTCCATATCCAAATCATAACTATTGAATTTCCCATCATTATACATTGAACAAAGACGTTGTATGAGATAGTGGATTCTTCTTTTCACAGTTTAATTTAACCCACAACTGCTCTTTTTATATAAAGAGATACAAATAAATCTCTATACAAATCTATATATAAATCTCTATACAAATCCAGAGTCATCTTGAACACAATGAAGTAAGATATAAAACATAACTTACTTAACAATCAATAAAGACCACTTGCTGTTCCAAGTGTGTGCAGTCAACAGTAGCCATTAGCTAATAAACAGTTTTGCCAACTACAAGTGTATTGGCCAAGCTTGATATTTAATTGCTGTCCGATATTTGCCAAATCAGATTTTTATTATTTTGTACATACACAAAGACACATAAACATTTTCACCAATAAATATATTTATCCACAAATTATCCTATTTGTCATTCCATTTCTTTTTTTTTTCTTTTAAGTTAGCTAATCACCAGAAATAAAATGAGAATCCATGGAATGATTTGGAAAATGAAAGTTTCTGAAAGCGATCAGTTTCTCATGGAGCTAAACAGAAGGCAGGGACATAATCCCACCTAGAACAGCTTGGTCTGGGAACCAAGGTTCTTTCTATTTTTCCAACCTTTCCCCCTCTACCATTCTCTCTCCTTTGGACACATGCCTGTTTGGGGGCCTCATATATAAGTCAGCCTTATTTACCCCTGAAGAAAACAAGTCACTTTACAGTTACAATGCTGCTGTAAGTTAACTTAGCAATTCCTATTGGCTACTTAAGATCTATTTACCTAAGAGCCTCTTACCTAAATGACTAGATACTTCTGGGTGACTCATTGTCATCCATTGGGATCACTGCATAGTGGGAAGGGAGGCAGAAAAGAGTGAACAGGAGGGGGACTAGAGCACCTGTGGCTGACATGATGTGCTGACGACATCTCTCAGGAGGCTAGAGGCATGACCAGGAGTGTAGGAGCCTCTGTAACAAAAACCCAGCCCACGTCTATCTGGCACTTCATGTCTCCTGTTTTCCTTCCGGCCCTAACTGACCATCATATTTCCTATGAAACCATCAGGTTGGAAGGAACCTTTATCCCTGCCACTACTTTTCTAAGTGTTGAAATTTTCTATTTGCTTTTGATGACATTGTCTTTCTTTCCAAGTGAAGAATAAAGCATTTGATTATTTAGAGGCAGAGATTTGCTGGTCTATGCTTTCTGTTGAGGGTTATAAAGTTCTATTTCTCCTATTTTTGTGGCTGGCCTGCAAGCCTTAGGGCTGGCTGGAGAGGTTAGGAGATAGGATGTGCTCTGCCGACCCAGCTCCGCTCTGGGGTAGGCCCCCTTCCACATTGCTTCAGGTTCAAAGTGTGGTTGGCAGTTCAGCTTTACCAGAGTTTTACTTCAGCACTTATTGGACAAGTGATTTGCCAATTAATAATACTAAAATTGTATTCCAACTTATTTTTTATCAGTTAACATCCAGAAGAGGGAGAGGGTAAGTCTCTTCTACCCCCAACGTACATTACTTAGCTATCCACTTAAGTACAATTAAATAAAAAACTCAGTCCCTTAGTCACGCCAGTCACTTTTCAAGTGTTTGACACCCACCTGTGCTACTGGCCTGCCATATTGGATGGCACAGATGACAAGTATTTTCACAATACTTCACAATTTTCCTCTTGGACAGCATGACTCCCATGGATTTTTACACTGCTCTGCACAGTGCTTTCATCTCTCTTAGCTGGTTTGATTCTACTAAGTCCACAAGGTAGACAAAGTAGACATTCTTGTTTTGCAGACATTCTTCAGATTGTTCTCCAGATGGCCAAACTGGTTCTGAGGTTAAATGAGTTGCTCCAGTTCACACAGAACGTTAGGATCTAAAACCACAGTGTTTCTAAGTTCTACATTTCTTCTCTTGACATCTGTGCAACAATTACAATGACTATATTTATATGCAGATACCTGTATTCAATCCACAAGGCTTTACAGTCACGGACAGCCAGGGAAAGTGACCCATGTCTAATTGACTCGCTAATTTGTGCTTTTCTTCAGCTGTTAGTACATGACACTCATGCTAGAGAGAATTTATCCCTGTGTCCCTTAGCAGTGGACTTAGCAGTGGGAATAAATTCTAAAAGAATTTAACTCTCATGACAGGGTATTTTGTACATATGTTGCCTGGCATCCACCGAATCCATATAATTACATTGAGACTTTTTTTTATAGATTTCATGACTTTTCACAAGATATTATAATCACTGGCCAATTAAAATGTAAATCTTATAATGTTCACATGCACCGAGAACTTCCCATAGACTAAATTCCTTCTTTCCTCTTTTGTTTTCCATGCATAATTTTAATATTGCATCACTTTATTGGGCAAAGAATGATTAACACTCAAGAGATTGCTTTCATTTTAGAATAAGTCTTAGGCTGCTAGCCTAGTATCACCTGTATAGTATTCACATGTAGGAATTTCAGGACTCAATCAACATGCATGTTTAAAGTATTACATTAATGTGTTTCTCTTACACTCAGGTGTTTTCATTCATGGATTATTTCTGGATGGAGCTTCCTGGAATAGAAAGATCAAGAAACTTGCAGAATCGTATCCCAAAATTCTTTATGATCCAGTGCCGGTGGTTAGTATTTTCTAATGACATATACATAAGCATCCACAATCAATTCTTGTTAGTCATGGTTATTATGTTCTCCAAAGTCACTACCAACATTGAATTAAATATGTGAACCAGTCATTGCTCCTGGGGCAAATAGAGGATTATGTTTCTGCAGTCTGAGTTGTGTGAGTTGATTGATGCAGAATCATATTTTGTTTATGTTTAGAGACACTGTGTTAAATAGAAAATGTGGAATGAATAACATAAAATCATGATCAGCAGCACCCACCTCAACACCCACCTGAACAAGTTGTAGTATTTTCTCCAGGAGACAGGTAGCGACACTAGACTGCACTGCAGCCTGACACGGGGGGCCATTGTAATCAATGAGATCACCAACAAAAACACTCAAAAATGTAAATGACTTGACACTAAATAGACTGTGAACAGAACCACTCACTTATAGTTCTGACAGCTGAAACAAGAAAGCAGTGCTTCACCTACTTCAACCTTAGCCAGGAACATGCACATTGGATAGGGATGACTCATTCTTTGATGCTCTGGCCAGGCCTGCCAGTGAGCACAAACGTACTGCCGATTTGGGTTATTAGGATTATAAATAAATTTTGGAGCTGGACACAGTGGCTCTCACCTGTAATCCCAGTATTTGAGAAGCAAAGACAGGAGGATTGCTGGTTCAAGGCCAGCCTCAACAACTTAGTGAGAACCTGTTTCAAAATAAAAAATAAAAAGGACTGGGGGTATAGTTCCTAGGTAGAATGGTCCTGGGTTCAATCCCTGATACTACCAAAGAAAGAAAAATAAATTTTGGTGAGTAAGGAAACTTGCATATATGGAATCTATGAATAATGAGGATCAACTGTATATACTTAAGTTTTTGTGTGTTGCTACATCATGAGAAAATGGTTCATTTTTTACACAATTTGAAGGACGGGTCTGGGATGATGTGATAAAATAGAGGTTGTGGTAGTCACATAAATTGTGATATTCTAAGAGCAGCTGAACAACAGGGACAGATTCCTCAGAACAATTGTCAGGAAGTGTTGTGTGGGGCAGCCGAGTGATGAGAAACCTGCCATGTGTACCAAGATACTATGGGCAGAGAATGTTTAGAACATGAGACTCAAATCGAAAGTCACAGGGCAAATAAAAGTTTGCAATTTCAGGAGCTGATTGGGGTCTTTTTTTTTTTACTGAAAACTTAAGCAGCTTGCAGTGAGTAGAAGAAATTTATAAATGGATAATGATTCTACTAAATAAAGAAGTCAGCTTGTAAGAAATAAAGTCTCATCAGAGAATCTACTCTTAGGCTAAAATGAAACACATCCAAGTTGAGAGTGTTTCAAGACTTACATTGTGCTAGTATCTGCAAAAACTATTTTGTGGCTCCCTATATGATAATCTGGACTCCACAATTATGAGGGAAAAGTACAAAAACCTGAGTCCTCATAAGCTCCTTCATACAACTTGTATTTTGACCTGAGAAGCCTAAAAGAGGGCTCTGAACAGCAGGGCTGTCAAGACGTATCACCTTAAGGATTGTTTCTGACTACTACTAGAAAAAAAAAATTCAATTAAACTCTAAAACATGTTTGTAATCATAGCTTTTCTTTGCCCTTATGTTCAAAGACCAGTTTGCCTCAAAATCTTATATTTAAAACTGGCTAGACTCTACAATAAATACTATGCTTAACATTCTAGGAACTTGAATAAGGATGTTAAAAACAATGTAGGTATATTATAGTTAATAAAGGAATACAACTATGTTTTTTTTTTTTTTTTTTTTTTTGCGGTACTGGGGATTGAACTCAGGGGCATTCTACCTCCGAGCTATACCCCCAGCCCTAGTTTTTATTCTTTATTTTGAAACAGGGTCTCACTAAGTTGAGGAGTGCCTCACTAGGTAGCTGAGGCTGGCCGCGAACCCCGATCCTCCAGTCTCAGCCTCCCAAATGCTAGAATTACAAGCGTGCGCCATCACGCCCAGCACAACTATGTATTTTTTAAGTGAGAAAATGATGTTTTATATGCACAGTAGTATTTGCATAATTATCTTGGAGAAAAATTTTATTATAATTACTAACACATATTAATCATAGAAATGAATAGGCTTCACTATATTTCCATATATATATAGGATATGTATTGACCATGTTCCTCCTCCTTCTTCTGACTTGTGCCTGTCATTTTATTGATTTTCTTCTAGTTGTTTTAAATGTTCTTTGTTCAATTCTTCCTCTTATTCATCTTTATGGTTTGATGGTTTACTATAATGTTTAATTCTTTTCTATTTCTCCTTTGTGTTTCTACTTTTCTAGTGGGATACATACTTTCATGTGCTACTGTGATGGTATCTTTCTTCCACTTTTGGGTGTAGGACTCTCTTAAGCATCTTCTGAAAAGTTGGCCTGGTTGTCATGAATTCCCTTAGTTTTTCCTTATCTTGGAAGGTCTTTATTTTTTCTTCACTCTGGATAGCCTTTCTGGGTATGGTAATCTTGATTGGCAGTTATTTTCTTTCAGTACTTGAAATACATCATTCCATGCTCTCCTCATCTATAAAGTTTCTGCTGAGAAATCTGCTGTATGTCTAATGGGGTTGCCCTTAAATGTGACTTGGTGGTTTTCTCTTGCAGATTTTTAAATTCTTTCTTTGTCTTGTACTTTTGACAGTTTGACTGTAATATATCGTGGTAAGGATATTTTTCTGGTCATATCTATTTGGGTTTTATAGATCTCCTGTACCCGGGTGTCTGTGTCTTTCCCAGGATTAGATAAGTTTTCTGCTTTTATTTCATTGAAGAAAGTTTGTGGTGTTGTTTTTGTTTTATCTCTTAATTTTTTTTTTTTTTTTTTTTTTTTTTTTTTTTTTTTTTTTTTTTTTTTTTTTTTTTTTTTGCGGTACTGAGGATTGAACCCAGGGGCATTCTACTTCCAAGCTACACCCCCAGTCATATTTTTTATCCTTTATTTTGAAACAGGGTCTCACTAAGTTGCAGAGGGTCTCACTAAGTAGCTGAGGCTGGCTGCAAACCAGGATTCTCCAGGCTCAGCCTCCCAAGTACTGGAATTACAAGTGTGCACCACTATGCCTGGCTTGCTTGATGTTTTAATGGTGTCCCAAAGATCATCTATGCTTGTATCATTCTTTTTAATTTTCTCTACTTCTGTATGAATGAAATATATCAAAGACCTGTCTTCCAGCTTTGATATTCTCTCTTCTGCTTGATCTAGTCTGTTGTTGAGGATTTTAACTGTATTTTTTATCTGACTTATTGAGCTCCAATATTTCTGATTGGTTCTTTTTGAGAGTCCCTATCTCTTTGCTGAATTTCTCATTCATATTCTGCACTGTCTCCCTAATTTCACTTACTTGTTTATCTGTATTCTTTTGGATCTTTGTGGTACTGGGGATTGAACCCAGGGACATTCTATCTCTGAACTACACTATCAGCCCTATTTTTTATTCTTTATTTTGAAACAGGGTCTCGCTCAGTTGCAGAGGGTCTCACTACTTAAGTAGCTGAAGCTGGCCACAATCCCATGATCCTCCTGTCTCAGCCTCCCAAGTAATAGAATTACAAGTGTGCACTACCATGCCTGACTTCCATTGAGCTTTCTAAAAATCATTCTTTGGATTTAGGCATTTCATCCACTTTAATATTTTTGGAATTGGTTACTAGAGAGTTATGATCTTTGAGTTATCATTATACCTAGTTAAAAAAATTTTTTTTTCTTGTGTTCCTATGTTGAGATTTGTGCATCTGGTGAAATGAACATTAGTACCACTTTGATGGGGTGATCTTCTTGGTGAGTGGCTTTCTCCTGAAGATGTGTCAGTTTGTTATGTAATGTTGAGTTCATTTCCAGCTGGTATCATTGTGTAATCTCCTTATAGCTTCTTTGGCTATGATTAGTGAGTTTGGCAGTGCAATTGGATCAGAGTCAGAGAGACCCACTATGAGTTCTGCAAGAGTGAGAACACTAGCAGTTCAGACAGATCCGTGGTGTCAATAGCAGTGTGTGGGGTTCACCCTCTGTGGTTATTCTTATGTGGGAACAGTGGACCCTAATGGGTGATGGAAGTTTCCACAGGTACCACTGACCTTGGATCTGTTACTTTCGTGGGTCTCTAGTACTGGTCACCCCAGTCGTGATGAGAGGCCTGAAGTGCCTGTTCTCACATAGACTTTGGTGTGGGTCCAGGTGCTTCACAGGGAGAGCTGACAGCAGGAGCCACAGCACCTCCTCTGTGGTACTGACACCTAGTCTTGTCAGCAGTACATGGTCAGACAAAGTGTGGATGTGACCAACGCAGGGGACCTGTGTAGGTGTGGTGGCAGCAAAAGTTGTTAATTCTCTTTGCTCTACCATGAATGCCACCCAGGAGGACTTCAGAAGCCCACACCTAGCCAGACATGGTGGCGCACGCTTGTAATCCCAGCATTTGGGAGGCTGAGATCAGAGGATCCGGGTTTGTGGCTAGCCTGAGGTACCTAGTGAGGCACTCCGCAACTTAGTGAGACCCTGTTTCAAAATAAAGAATAAAAATAGGGCTGGGGTGTATAGCTTAGAGGTAGAATGCCTCTGAGTTCAATCCCCAGTACCAAAAAAAAAAAAAAAAAAAAAGTCCATAGCTGTTCATGACTGGGGACTGAGCAAAATTCCTCTCCAGGGAGGCGTTCACAGGACAGAGCAAGAGTAGAATGTTGGAAAAGGGGCAATGTTTCTCTCCTGGCTTCTTTCCAGACTTTATTAGACTGTGTGCTTCAAGAATGGAGTGACAACTCCAGCTTTTCTCCATTTTTTTCTTTGTTTTCTTTCTTTAGTAGCCTGCTAGGAATCAGGTGGGAGTAGATGGGGACCAGAGCCAGGCAAATTCCTTCCAGTTGATGTGCTCCCTATAGAAATAGCAGGATGTGTCTGGACCAGGTAGTTTTTCTCCAGACCTTTTTAGACTGTGCACCACAGAGTAGTGGCCACCTCCCCCTTTCATGTATAGTGCCCTCTCAGAATCCTGGTAAAATTCATCTAGGCTGATGTGCTCCCAGGTGCAGGAGCAAGTGGAACCCAGCTTTGAACTTTCCTAGGTGTGTGCCTTGGGGTGTGGCTACAGTTGTAGCCCAGGGGCATTTCGGCATCAGCACCTCTGTGGGCCTGAGAGCAATGGGAAGTCATTTCTCCATCTTGTTAGCTTCAGGTGCCTGTGCAAAGTGCTGGGAGAGCGTGGTGGGAATTGCACAGTAAGTGCCCTCCACTCTGGCACCCACAGAGGATTGCCAGACCCCAGTCTCATGGGGGGGGGGGCTCTCCAATCCTCCAGTTCTTGTGGATGGCAGCTTCCACTCCCCTCTGCCTCACATGTTCCCCATTAAGTAGCACTTAGTGGTTTTGTCAGCCATCCCACTGAGCTGAGGCCTCTAGTCATTAAACCAGTGCAGTGGAATGTCCATGGGGTCTAAGAGATGAGAATTGGCATGGGTTTCTGATCTCTGGAGCGGTCCAAATTCAGATGATAGGTCCCTTCTTCACATAATTCCTGGCCTCAGCATCCTGGGGGTTCCCTGAGTGAACAGGTGAATTCCTTTTCATAAAGCAGAGTACTGTGAATTTCAGACCTGATTTGCAGGCCTTATAGGCCTGCAAGGGCCATGAAACTTTCCCAGAGGTAGGATTACCACTATCTGCGCTGGTAGTTTGCTTGGCCTCTTCTTTCACCTTTACCACCTGGAGCAGAGACCATCCCTCCCCAGCATGGAGCAGGTGATGCGATATTTTCTCCTGCTGTGCTGCTGTTTCCGGGTTTTACAAGGCTTTTGATTTCTACTGTTGAATTCCAGTGTTCTCCTGCACACGGACCCATCTCAATATGCGGTTATACACCTAATGCTTTGGCTCTTTGTGGAAAACATTTGGGCCACAAAAACTTGTAGATATGACTAACTTTACTCCAAAAATACCACAGGAAGCTTAAAATACACTTAAGCATAACAGTCTTGACTTAGTTGTTGTGTACTTTCTTCCAGATGTGGCTAAAGCCCTGTAAGAGGGCAGATATACCCAAACGGCCAAGTTATGTTGCTCCACTGTATAAGACAAGCGAGCGGAGAGGAACATTATCCACCACCGGCCATTCTACAAATTTTGTGATTGCCATGACTCTTCCCTCTGACCACCCCAAGGAGCACTGGATCGGACGGGGTGTAGCACTGCTATGTCAACTTAACTCATAACCTAACGGTGTCATTTTCTTGTTCCTATTTCTTGTTGGATGGTTAAATAGAAAGTACATTTTATTGTTGAAATTTTTTAACAAGTAAATTGGACCATTAGAGTTTGCTTATGTGCAAATGCAGCCTATATTTAAAACAATTTATTCTTTAAGAAAATATTCTGAAATAGAGACTAAAGAAAGCACACTGGTATATTTGCTCTTTTGAATAACTTTATTTTGGGAGAGTTCCATAAGCATTAGGAACACACATAAAATGACACACCACTGTTGACAATGAAAAAAAAAAACAGCATTTGATCATTTCCAGCTTTATAAATTTTTAAAAAATGATTCAGTTACAACAACAAAAATATTTAGATATTTTAGCAAGTATCAACTTGCAAGACCATAATCACATTTAAGCCACTGACTTACTGTTAATGGGAAAAATTCACACTGCATCTAGTTACTATAGTATTTCTAAGCATAATCACAGCTGATTGAGTGCAATGTGATATACACGAAAATTCATATGGGTGTCACACAGTGACAGCATTGTACGAGTAACATTAATGACCTCCAACAAACACATGTTAAAATTAGACTGGTAAAGCTAAATGGAATGTTGGAGCCAAACAGAAATGTAGTGGAATTAAGATTGTCTAATAAGACTTGAAACTATACATTAGAATGACATGAAAAACTAAATACTGGTGGAACCCTATCAAAATACTAGCAGCGACCATTACAGCACTCTTAAAAGGTTAAGAAAATCTAGCAAATAAAGATAATACCATTTTTGAGAGAATATAAAACTTTATATACTTTAGCATTACCGATTTGCTTTAAATGAGGCATTTAAGACTGGGAGTATATTCCAGCTTTTGCTTTGAAATGAAGCAGATTTAATGCTGGAATGCAGAATCCTCCTTGGGTATAAAACCCCCAAAATGAACTATAAATATCTCTGTTCAGAAAGAAAGATATTTTGATTAATTGAAGTTGGCAGTAAATAAAATATCAGCACCTTTTAGCTAGGTTGCTTGAAGGGCCAAGCAATGAGATGAGGACTGTCCTAATTCAGTGCCCGATGCTGAAAACAGTCTACGTATAAAACTCCTACTTACTACAAAGGAGGCCATGGAGAAAGCCAGAGATAATTTTTCAAATTCAAGCATAAATTAAAGATGTAACAATACCTAGCTCCCTTGCTTATAGCATAAAGAAGAAACACTGGCAATGACCTATTAACACGTGGATGCATGTGCTGTTCTCAAAGTTTTTTGTTTTAAAAACTTCATAGAGTAAGTGGAAAGGAGAAGGAGTATATGGGAACATTTAAAATGGAATGGAAGAGTTTGGCTGTTATATATTTGAACAGTAAGATTTTTAAAAGAGCTACTCTGGTTGCCAAGCAGATTAAAACAAAGCTAGCTGCACATAGTTCAAATATAGTTTACCTGGCATAAATGAAGACCATGTGGCACAAGATGTAAACAGAAAGCTACATGCGTATGAAGAGTACTACAAATTATTGAATCAAAATTCAGGATAAACATGGCTTGCACTTCTCACAAATCATTTACAATTAAGATAGAAGAACAGGACACCTAAAAAGAGACTAATCCCTATCAGGCACCAACAGCGTATCTTGGCACAAATTGATCAAGTGATTTCAGCTTAGTCACTTACTTGGTACCATGACAGCCATGGTATCCATGTAACTGTTTGATATTTCATATACAGATTACAAACATGGTAAACCTAGATTTTCTGCCTTATGACTTTATTACCAGCCACAGCATGTGCTCATTTGGCACTGGTTTCAAGGCCAAACTGTTTGCATATTGTGAACATTCAGAACTTAAAATTCCCAACTCACCTAGTGCTGTAAGTTGGAAAATCGACTAGACCATGTTTGGGTTCATTTCTTTGTTATTTCCTAGAGGGTTGTAATTTTAACAAAAAACTCATTTGACCACATGCTCAGAAACCCACCTCCCTCAAAACCCAAAAAAGATACAAAATTAAAGTTAAAAAAAAAAAACAAGAGAAAAATATTCCCAAACACCAAGTATTATAATAATACAAAGAACCATTATGAATCTTTCATTAAACCGAAGCTCACACAAACATACAATCACAAATTTCAGTAGTTTAGGCTGCAAGTTTAAACACTATGCAAATATATACAAAAATAGTAACTCTAGATTCAAGAATAAGGGCTTTTCCCAATGCTAAACTCATACTCTAATGCAGCCTGAGCTTTCCTCTAGTTCCTATAATCTACTTTAGGCGGTTTCAAAGTTGTGTCAAGTTGATCCCTCTTACCATATGTATATACGTAGCTGAATTAAAGGGCACTAAAAATTCCTCCTTAGCACACACCAAAATGTCTGCTCAAAGTCCATTTAAAATATTTTTAAAGTTTAAATGATTTTTGGCTTAATTTCTATTTCTGCATAGCCACAGAAGTTTCTACTAATAAGAGACAACTTTAGTGTTTTATATGATTCTTTTTTAAAAAGTTTTAATCAAACCTGTATCAACATTGGTTCATGGAGTCCCATTTTCTCCTTTATCATCAACTTTATGTTTTTAAAAGACCCTTTCACACAGGGAAAATAGTACTGAGCACCAGTCTTTTGTGGTTAGGCTCAAATCTAAGGAAATTGTAAGTAGTGCAAGCCACTGACTTTTCTTTGAGCGATGTGCATACAGTACAAGGAACAGATGCAAAGCTGCATGGTAACATTCTCGTAATCAATGGTGATTACTGGGAATGGTCAAAACTGGATGTCAAACACAATTTTGTCTTCATAGAGGGCGATCACCAGCATGATGGCAAATCCGAACAGCAACCCTAAATTCTGAAGAATGAATTGCCCCACTGGACAAAAGCCATGTTCTTCATTATCACCATCACCGTGTAGCATTTCTGGAAGCTGAAAAAAGAAATTGATTTTTATACGTAAAGTATAAAGTGTACTAACTGGCAACTTCTTATATCCAGCTCTGAGTTTTTATTGTTATAAAAGCTTTTCCTTATAACTTCCTTAATTTTTAAAAATAATGTACAGAATAATTCATAGAAATATTTCCTCTAGATAAATGTACATTCCAGCTAGAATGATCACTGTGTCTTCACAGTCAATTCTATCCTGATGTTACAATCACAACTAAGAGCCAACCATATTGATAAAAGCTGCTCAATATCTCCAGTTACCTCTGCTAGTACAGCCTATAGTTATGTCAAATGAAAGCTTCTGGCACTGCTGATGTCTAATAGAATGGCTTTAATTAACAAAACTTTTTTCCCCACAGCCAAAGTGGCCTTTCTAAAATGAAAATATGATCATTTTACTGCTTAAACCTTTTAATGGCCCCCCAAAGTTTATAACTCTAATATTTTTAGCATAGTATGCTGTGTGACTGTCATGATCTGGCCCACACCTACCTGATGACAATATGGATATAATTTTTTAATTCATTTTTCCTACTTAGCATTAAAAAATGCATAATTTTTGTATCATTAAAATCTTTGAAAGTATATGTGGATAGTTTGTTTTCTTTCTCTAGAACATTTAGAGCATTTCAATAAAATCGTGATAATTTAAGAATACTTAAGGAAAGGTTTTACTTTTGTTTATTAGCAGTTAGTCATTTTAGATTATTTTCTCAGAATACAATCCTAGGAGTAGACTTAATGGTCAGAGGAATTTTGCTACTTATTCAGCTTACTTAATATACCCTTGCTTCTAGTAAAATCTTGTACATTCTTTATTTCTTATTATGGGGAAAAACTTCTCTAGTTTCTTTTTCTGCCAGGCTTTCTGCAGTTCCATACACATGGTACATCACAGTATAATATATTAAAAATAGTAATAGTTTATTTTTTCATTAAACTAAAAAGCCAAACTGTAAAAAGTCTTATTCTTTTATATCTTCCTAATACAAGAATTCAACCATTCATTTTCTATTCAGTATTGTGAACTTCATTTCAAGTAGTCCATGAAATAAGACATAAATGCCTTTTCAAGGAGTCAGCTCCTTGAGAAGACAGAGAATTGGATAAATAAGTAAAATATGTAGTTTGTTATTAATGGATTGAGATATAGGCACACAGGAGAAAAAGTGAAATAGTGATTAGAGGATGAAACAGTGGGGAGGGGGGGTCCCGAAATTTTAGGTAGCATATCTCATAAAAAGGAAGTGAAGGAGTTAGACATGAGAAGGGCTGCAGGAAAAGCACTGAGGCACAGTATGCCTCGTGGGGGAAGACAGAGGAAATCAGGTAAGGCTAAAAAAATTCAGGAGGGAAGAAAATGCAAACGTCAGGGATGATAAAAAGCCTTGTAGGTCAGAGAACTTTGGAGCTTTTACTCTTAATGAAAAAAATACTTAAGAGTCCAAAGCACAGACTCATAGGGTTTGGTGGACAAGGTAAGGAGTTAAAAGAAAGATACTGGTGGCTTGGTTGAGGGTGGTAGGATGCAGGTGGTTAGAAGACAAAGGCTTCAGGACTTACTGACAAATCAGCTATGGAAAAGACAAAGAGTGGAGGCAAAGGATGCCACTCAGGCTTTTGCTCTGAACAAATAGAAGAATGGAGTTATTGTTTATGAGTTGAATAATATCTCATGCAAGAAGTGAGCCTGGAAAGTTTCAAGAGCCAAGTCCTGAACAGATTAAGTTTACAATGCCTTTTAGTCTATAGTTAAAGGAAAGGTTTGGGCTATAAATTTAAGAATTGTCAGTCAATAAATATTTAAAAGGATGAGATGAGATTACTCAGAGGGTGTTTACCAACAGTTAGAGGTAGTGAAGATTAGTATCTGGTAAGAAAGTAAGGTCAGAAAGGTATGGTGTGATAAAAGTCTACTTACAAAAAAGTATTTTCAAAGAGGAAAGGAAAACAATTTTCAAATGCTGCTGTTAGGGTAAGAAAAAATGAAGACCAAAAAATGACCAGTGAACTAAATGTTGTGATCAGTGGTAAATCTGACAAAAGCAGCTTTGGCAGAGCAGTCAGGGAGAAAACTGATGAGGTTAGAAAAAAAGAGAGAAGAATTTAAAAATAAGTGATGATTTACTAAAAGGAGAAGAGCAACAAGGGTATTAGCTGGAGCAGAAAGTGGAGTTAAGAGAGAATGTGCTCTCCTTTTCAAAAAGGGAGAAGTTAATGTGGCTTATATGCAGATAGGAATGATCTTGTAGGGTAAAATTTCACAGAAAAGAGAATTTAAGGGAATAAAAGAAAGAAAGGTAAATGGGCACAGATAAAGCAAAGGGAAGAGAAGTGGTGATGGGAACCTGTGGAAGGTGTCTAGACAGTGTTCAGTGTGCTTCAGTGCTCTCCAAGAAACAGGAAACAAGGTTATCAGCTGAGGATGAGGACAGGAAATGAGGTATTGAGAGGTCTGAGAAGAGAAATAGATACCTCTAGGTAATAGAATATAAATAATCATTTCTTTTTGTTTACATTTTTAAACTTTCTATAACGAGCATTAATTCCGATTAAAAATTTAGGCTATATATAACTATGAAATGAGACTGTGTGATTGATCTTACCAGGAAGGAAAGTGAACGCACTGTCTAGCTACAAAACCAAAAACTAACCAAACTGCTAGTTCTATACAAATACCACTGTCTAACATATTTGAGTTATTAAAGCAAAATTAAAATGAAGCTATTAGTGTTTACATTAACTTTAAACTAAGGTTAGAAATAAGTTACATAAATCCAATCCCTACGAGTATACACAATTTCCTGTTTGTTACAAGACTGGCTCACCAAACAGATGTAGTACTTCTTTCTTGTTTGCTGTAAATTAGCGAGTTCACAAGACTTTAATGACAATAATATAACACTACCACTCCAATATCACAAAATATTCAAAGTAGTGTAATTTTTTGTAATAATTTCTCTAAATACTGATGATTATTTAAACTATGACATCACATAGTGAGAAATTTTCAGTATCTCAACTGATTTCCAAAAAAAGAATCTTACTTAAATGCCTTTCTATAAAAGGTCATTCAGGATATCACGTATCTTTAAAATGTGTTATATTTTGAAAAATAGTTTGGCTTCAAACCACTTCCAAAGATTTCTTCCATATTTGGAAAGTGCATTCTATTTGCAGGTTTTAGTACAACAGAAAATATAAAATATCTTACCATATCCACCAAAGCTACATAGAGGAACATGCCTGCAGTGATTGCAAAGATCCAAAGTGTGATATTATTGGCATACTGACCAACAGCTGTGCCTATGAGCATGCCTATGTAAGCCATCATGGCAGAGAGGAGGTTGTATACAATTGCTTGCTTTACTGTCATGCCTGCTTTAAGAAGAACTGCAAAATCACCTGCAATTAAAACATAATGGGAGATTTTTAAAACAACAAGACTTTAAAACGAATTTGGAGAAAAGCAATAAAAGAAACAAAATCAAGGATTACATTAAAAAGCTACATCTTGCGTAAAAACAGATAATATGTGGCAGTGATTTGGAGGGCGATTGAACCGGTATCCTGATTGTAGTGATGGTTACACAAATCTGTACAATGTTAATCTTCAAAAAACTGTATAAACAAAAGTCAACTTTACTGTTTGATAACCTAAAATGTAAGATTTTCTTAAAAAGAAATAAAAGTCAAGAAAATACAGAAGCAAAAAGAACCATCACTGATCTTTCTTGTAAATAACAAGAGCTCTCTGCTCTGACTTGTTCTTTCTTCAAAGGGAAATAGCCTAAGTAAGAACAGAAATAGCAGGAAGTATATTTTGTTATATGTTTACATTTCTCCTTTTCCCCAGAAAAAAACCTTGATTCTGAAAACCCTAAAAGTGTAAGATTCCATGCTGCCATAATGGTGCACAAGAATGGTTCCTAGCAGCCACGCACCAAAGTCCTGGCCTGGTTTCTAACTCTGAGGATGAAGCAGGGTACATTAACAAACATCAGTCAAATCAATCACGACCACAGAGCTGAAGCAAGTCAAAAAGCACATGAGAGGAGAAGAACTAGTACAAGGCATTATTTTTCTGTGTTCCAAGAAACTGCCCCAACTATAAAAGGCAACATTAGTTTGAAAAGTCAAGATAACACGCCAAGGATACTGTCTTCCGATGGCTTCCAAATTACCATTCTCTAGTTTCCACCAAATACTGTTCTCCTTCCATCTTTTCCCCTTAGATCCTGAAACTGTACCTTAATTCTCCTGCTAAGACTTGGATTTAGTATCGCCTTCTATCTCTTCTCTCCCCTGGGGTTTGATTTAATTCCTTCCTGTCTTTTTATTGTTTTCTTTTCCTCAGCTTCCTTTAAGGAAGAGATACCTAACTTCTTCCTCTACACCTTTCTCCTCCAAATTTTCAATAATACAAACTTTGCTTAAGGGGCAATTTAGAAGTTAATGACTATTTCAAAACTTCAGTGTTAGTGACAGTTAAAACTGCATCCCAATTTCTTTAATAACTACCCAGTTCACGTTTTTGGACAACATTATCTTTGCATCATTTATGAAGACTGCCTTAGGTATGCCTAGGACAACTTTCAACTATTCAGTCTACAAACACTGCCCTGATTCATTAAAAAATATGTGAATAGTTTACATGGCATATGAAATAAAATCAAAGGGTTAAAGCAAAGTCGAGTATTTAAGAAATGATACTTTTTTCAGTGAACTTGTCATAATTTATGATCCTTCAACATATAATTAAGTTATTGAATGCAAGGAAAGCACACACAAATGAATACTTCATCAATTTTAAGCACATTTTTTTTCATATTTTATATCAGGATATACCTTACAGTTAATGACACTATTTACTTGTCACTAGCCATTTTTTTATGTTTTAACATCTCTAAAATTTAGAAGTATTTGCAATTGAAGAAGTCAAAGATTTGATGAAATCTGGTAAAAAAAAAAAAAAAATTAAGGTTATATTACCTAATTCATGTGGCAGTTCATGACAGAAGACAGCTATAGAAGTACTGATTCCTCCTGTCAATCCAGCACTAAAAGCTGCTCCTGAGGAGGATAAAAAAAAAAATACAAGTGATGTTAACTTATTTTGTTTTTCCATTTTTACTAATAAGGGCAGATATAGTCTCTTCTGCCTATCTAAATTAATTTCATAATATACATGTGTGATTCATCTTATATACTTATATATTTATCTTATATACTATGCTGTATATAACAGTTTTTGAACATACAGTGGAATATATGATCTGGGCCTACTAGCAGAATTCTTTATTCTTTAGTGTTAACAACTACTGTGTGTGCAAAATATAATTTCTGTTTTCTAAAGGAAACCTAAACCTGCTTCTGAGTGATATGAATCTCAAAGAAAATCAAGTACTGGCCACATTCAATGTTCTCCTAAATTGGTAATATAAATTTACATTAGTGAGATTCTAATGTATTTGAATTCGGTACAATGGATTTTTGATATTTTAAAAATTTTCTAAGCTGGGCATGGTGGTGCACGCTTGTAATCCCAGTACTAGGGAGGCTGATACAGGGGGATCATAGGTTTGTGGCCAGCCTCAGGCTCTCTGCAACTTAGTGAGACCCTGTTTCCAAATAAAGAATAAAAAATAGGGCTGGAGGTGTAGCTTGGAGGTAGAATGCCCCTAGATTCAATCCCCAGCATGGCAATAAATAAAATAAATTTTTTTACTTCACCTTTTTTCAAGGATGTGAAAAATTTGTTAAATCCAAGATTGAAATTAAACTGTTTCCTTTTAGGAATAAACAAATGGATTTGAAAACATAATTTTAAGGTCACTTTTTCAATAAGGCAACTATACTTTGAATGAAAGAATCAAGTTATTTAAGAAGTATATTTTTAAAAAAAAAACATTTGTTTAGTTTAAAAATAATGAAATTTAGCCGGGCGTGGTGGCGCACGCTTATAATCCCAGCATTCGGGAGGCTGAGACCGGAGGATCCGGGTTCGCGGTCAGCCTCAGCTACTTAGTGAGGCACTCTGC
The DNA here is from genome assembly GCA_004027655.1 of Graphiurus murinus. Taxonomy (NCBI): domain Eukaryota; kingdom Metazoa; phylum Chordata; class Mammalia; order Rodentia; family Gliridae; genus Graphiurus; species Graphiurus murinus. The sequence goes on from PVLC010002084.1 coordinate 46,176, forward strand.
AATTTAGTGAGACTCGGTTTCAAAATAAAGAATAAAAAATAGTAGGGCTGGGGGTATAGCTCGGAGGTAGAATGCCCCCGAGTTCAATCCCCAGTACCGCAAAAAAAAAAAAAAAATGAAATTTTACCTTGATATTTTCAAATTTACCTATCAAATATGAAACCCATACCCTCTGGAAAACTCAAATGACATACTAATATATACTAGTACACTTTTAGGCTCTTAGACAAATTTTAATCTTATGAATCACAGTCCATAACCTTAGCATGGACATAGTGAAAGATGAAAAACATCTTTAACAACAAATTAGCCAGGTACACTAGTGCACATCTATAATTCCAGCTACTCTAAAGAGTAAGGAATGAAGATCACAAATTCAAGGCCAGCCTGGGCAACTTAACAAAACCCTGTCTCCAAATAAAATTTTAAAAGGGCTGGAGATATAGCTCAATGGTAGAGCTCTTGCCTACTATGTGTGAGGCCCTGGGTTCAACCCTGAGTACCACAGAAAAACAACAAAACAATAAATTTCAAGTCCACTTACCAATTGCTAGCCCATCACTGAAGTTGTGGATGCCGTCCCCCATGATTACCATCCAGGCTATATTAGCTATTCCTGTTTCTTTCAGATCTGACCCGGAATGACAGGGACCATGTGAATGATGAGAATGTTTGTGGTGCCACTGATGGTTATGTTTCCTCAGCACAGTTTTATTCTCATCATGGTGGTTATGTGCAGGAGCATGGAGATCATGCTCATGAATGGTATGCAATCCATCACTGTGGGAATGGTCCATGATTTTCTCCTCTTCTACACAAAGGTAATGTTTAGGAGGGGATTCTTGTTGGCCTTCTATATCTGTCAGTTCAGTTTCATTAAGTCGATCTTCAGAAACAACCGAGTCATCAGTTCCTGCATTATAGCAAAAGATATGCTCTATCAATAAGTAAGTGCATGCATATTTGCTAATTTAAACCCAAGCAGAAGAGCAATGTAATGAATACATCTTATGTGAATGTTTTTTAGAAGTCTTGAATAAATATACTGCCTTAAAATTATTAAAAAGCAATTCCAATAACAATGTTTTTTGGAGTCCATCAACTAAATAATTAGATAAAAAAAAAAAACTTTTCAGAGAAAGAAGGAATCAGTGTTAACTCAATGTAACCTTCTCTTATTTAAGAAAACAAAGACAAATAAAATTTAAATAACTTGTCCAAGTCATAGCTGATGGCAAGTTCTTTAGAGCCCTCAGTGTTCACTTATTTAATAGTGATACTCACAGGTCACTGCTAGTGTGATGTTCAGAACCCTATGTATCTGGATAAGCAATTTTTAAAAAACTGAGCTTGGCCTTTCAACTAGCTTTCCAAAGCTATTTGTTTTATGACAAAGATTCTGATACTTCACAATTATATTTTGAGGCAGAGTTCTATAGTCAGATTCTAGGCTGCCCTTTTCTACAGAAAATCATTACTACCTTCAGGGAAATATAAGTTCAAACAGAAGGTGAGAAAAATTAGGATGCAAAACATTTTTATGTTTCACTGAAAACCATAAGCTACCTCATTACATCTATCAGGCAATAAAATATGGATGGATGAGCAGAGATTTCAACAAAAAGTCAAGGCCCTTCTCCTTTAAGTACAAAAGCAATTTTCCTTTTGCCAATCACGGGTGGAGGATAAAGAGATTCTGAACTGTCAAGAAATAAAGCACTACTCCACTACCTAGAAACACACTGTTTTACTCAATTTTTTTCTACAAATTAGAACTGCAAAATGTTTCTTGCCCTGTAATATATTTGGTCTCACATTCCAGCATAAATAAGGCTGAAATTAACTAAAATACACTAACAAAATCACAATAAGACATTTAGACTTAAGAAAAACAAGCTAGAAACTAGATTTAAAAAGCCACAATGACAAAAAAAAAAAAATTAAGACAGGCACAGTTTAGAAGCAATAATATTTGTTTTCATATTTTAAAAGATTCTCTTTAGTAAGAACTGTTGACTACCGGCAAGAGGCTTGAGTTGAAGCCAGTCAGCATCTGGTGTATTGTTTAACTTATGATCTGAAAGCTTCCTTCCAATAGTTGCTTCTTCTGTGTTCTGCTTCATAAACCACTTCTGTTTTCCCTGGGGAAGAAAATTCTGATATTAGTATAAAATTTGTAGCCACATTAGTAATAGTATCATTTTGCTAACACCTATGAGGGATAACTATGCTATTAACTTTATATATAAATTATACAGAAAAGGATGAGGAAAAACTTAGAATGAGGGTATCTAAACAGGTTTTAAAAAAATCCAGCTAACTTTGTGTACTTTTAAACATTAAACTAAGAAGTTTAATTAATCTAGTTTAAAGAATAGAGTGCACAGTGCCAAATTATTATATGCCACCCAAATGAAAAGTGTGCCATTTATCTTATTTAATAATGTTAAGGTAACAAATTTCAAAAAATTAAAGTTTATTCCCTTGCATTTTATTCTATATGTCATGCAACCTGACATTTTTCTGCATTTGTCATAATAGAAGGAGTGAAACTTGAGTTAGAATCCTAATCTGTAATTTACTTCTGAGATTTTGGCATGTTTATTAACTTTGCTAAGCATAAGAATACTCATATGTATAATAAAAGTTATAATATTTTTATGAGGATTCAATGAGGTGATATATGAAATTGACCTATCACAGTAACTGACTTTTATAAATATTGGCATTAAATAAATGTCTAACAATAAATACAAGCATTCTTTCTTATCATTTTGTAATCAGACACTGGACATAATTTACTCTGTCCTCAATTACTTATAAGTACTAATTATAGTATTCCATTGTTGAATTTTTCCCATGTCAGATCTTAACACTTTCATTTTTTGCCACTTCCTTCTATTAATGTAACTACCACTAACCAGCTCTTCCAACTTAAATTTCTGCTTCCTCTCTAATGCTAATTTAAGAAAGCAATTCGTGAAAATAAAAGTCAATGTCTTTGGAAGCTGATTTGTGCAGGAGTTAGGAGACTTAAAACATCTATAAACAAAACCAGTAAGAAAATGCAGTAAGTAAGCCTGAATGGTATAAGGTAGCTCTGGGGAGGGCCATCCATTTCCTCTTTCCCTGTATGAGCATTCCATTGTAACCATAAGGAGGTAGAATCTACCCTGGCACTGCATTTTGGCTGGCCTTTGATTCACTGACTAACAGAATGAGGCAGAAGTGATCTGTGCCAGCTCCATGTAGCGTTAAAAGGGTCTGGCAGCTTTTGCTTTTGCTTCTACTCAGGGAAGCCAGTCACTAATCTTTTTCAATCACGACTCTGAAGAGACACCATGTGGAGGAGTACTAAGAGCAGACAGGAGTGGAGCACTCTTGGACCTTCTAGCCCTTCCCTGGCCAGCCTAGCCCAATAGACAGCTGAATTTGAATAGAGTAGACTGAGTGACTCTAAGAAATGCCAAGTGGAACAGAACTGTCTAGCTAAGTCTTGCCTTGACTCCTTCCAATACTATAGCTGATTTTTCTGTATATGCTGTCAAAATGTCTGTTCTCTTCGAATGCACTAATTCGAAAGGGGGGAGGGAGAGGGAGGGAGGGGAGAGGGAGGGAGGGAAGGAAGCCATATCCTTATATCCTTTATTACCTTAGGGTGCTTACTGTCTAATTATCATAAAGAAGGACTGATTCATCTGGTGAGTTGCCTTTCTCTGATGTATTAGAAGGATTCTGCACTAGATTTAGAGTACCCTCCCAGTCCCAGCCCTCACTGAGGTGCTTTTAGTCTTTTGCATCCCACAATTTCAAATTTACAAAAGAGCTGTCATGTATAGGGGCTTCTTTCCCCAAAATACCTGTATTTAACTTCTCCAAGTAAGTTGAGGTTCAAAATACAATGAAGAGCAATTATAAAAAACAAAAAAACTTGGAGCCAGACGTGGTGGTGCATGCCTGTAATCCCAGTATTTGGGAGTCTAATACAGGAGAATCACAGGAGATGCAACATAGCATCTCAAACCTAGTAAGACCCTGTTTCTAAAAATAAAAAGGGCTGGGGGTGGAGGCAGAATGCCCCTGAGTTCAATCTCCAGTACCACACACACAAAACAAAACACATGTTTTTGAACTATCCCTTGATGTGAGGACTAGAGTTTATACTTATCCGTAAACTACAAATATGTTGTACATATTTAATACTTAATATTTGTTGTTTCAATGTTAGGGTTGCGGACAACTGGAAAAAAATCAGAGTGTCACCATAATTTCAAAACTACATATATTTCAATTATATTTTACTGTAGTGCTATTTTAGTTTCTTAATAATGTATTAATTGTATGTATTAATAGGTTCAGTGTGTATTTAAAAACACACGCAGCGTACACTAATAAAATTGCACTAATTACTATGTCCCTCTCCTTATCATTTCATCTTTGAGCTCTTCTCTTCTAGAGCTTCATAAAATATATTATGTACTCATGTGAAATACCAATGCCAACCTCAATATCATGCATGGGAAAGAGCTGGTGGGGAAGTCACCAAGCGCTGTGTGCATGTGTGTCTCCATCACTCTGAACTACATTATGTGGGACTACAATGCACCAATAAAAGTATATAAAAAGTATACACATATGTATAATAGTTATTGTTAACTATGGCCATCCCTCTGTGTTGTGGAACACCAGAACTTATTTCTTCTGTGTTTTGGTGCCTGTTATCCCAACACTACCCCCTGCCTAAACTCTAGTTATCAATATTTTAAATTCAGGTAGACATTTTTAGCTTCCACATATAAGGAATATGTGGCAGTTGTCCTTCTGGGTCTACCTTATTTCACTTAATATAATGTCTTCCAGTTCCATACATTTTGCTTCAAAGGACAGGATTTAATTCTTCTTTATAGCTGAACAATTTTCTACTCTGTATATGCCACACTTTATTTTTCCATTCATCTACGGATGGGTACCTAGGCTGATTCTACATCTCAGCTACTGTGAATAGTGCTGCAATAAACATGGTCATAGTCAGCTGGTGTCATTTCCTTTGGATATATACTCAGAAGGGGATAACTGGATCATATGGCAGATCTATTTTCAGTTTTTTTTTTTTTCCTTGAAGAGCCTCCATACTGTTCTGCATAATCTCTGTACTAATTTACATTCCCACTAACACTGTATAAATCGATTCCTTCCTTCCTTCTTTTTTTTTTTTTTTTTCTCCCAGTACTGGGGATGGAACCCAGAGGCATTCTACCTCCAAGATACACCCCCCCCCCTTTATTTTTTATTTTGAAACGGGATCTTGCTAAGTTGCTGGTATTGGCCTTGAACCTGTGATCCTCTTTTCTCAGCCTCCCAAGTGCTGGGATCACAGGTGCACACCACCATGCCCATGCATCATTCTTGAAAACAAACACCATTTCATCCTATCTTCTCCTTGCAAAGCCCCTTTATTCTGACCTCTTCTTACCTCTAGTGCTTCTAGTATTGACAAGGCATTTCTGGTGAAATAAATTATGGTAAACCCTTTTCATCAGAAAGATATTACAATGAAAGTCATTTGTAATTAAAAATATTGTCCAAGAAGATTGATGAGATTTGCTTCTACTTATACATTTTTTTAATAAACATAAACTGATCAATACCTTATTTCATCCTACTTAATCAGGTATGATGTAACACAAGTTAACTAAAACAGATACGGCTATATCTTGATTATAAATGCCAAAAAATGGCAAAGATCAGTCAGCTTTTCCTTTGAAGATTAGCTACTAAAAGACAGAGATGGAGACTGGGTGTAACTCAGTGGTAGAGCACCTGACTAGCAGGGGTGAGGCCCCAGGTTCAATCCTCAGCAACATTTCCAAAAAAGAAATGAAAAGAAAAAGGATAGAGATGTTACATACACTAACATCATAATTAAGACAAGCATATGTCCATAAGATGATTCTTGTTTTTAGCTATGTATCTCGGAAGATAAACAAAAAAATACTTACTCTTTGTTGTTTGTAGTGCTTAAACATTCTAATGCAGTGTTCAATGATAAATAGCAAGTAAATGCCTCCTAGAGCAACAAGGCCTTTCAATACAGCATCATATTCTTCCAAAAACTTCTTAGATTCATGTCCATGAGAATGTCCATGCCCGTGTCCGTGCCCGTGCGCATGCTGATGACCGTGATCGTGTCCACCCTGAGACTATTCATAAGAATGAAGGAAACTTTTAAACAAGTAGTTGAAATGGTATTTCAAATTTAAAGATTATAATCTCTTAAAGAACATAGAAAAATACCCTTCAGTTTATCATGTTTTAAAAATTTTTATCAACACATAAGATTGTACATATTTATGGGGTACCATGTAATGTTTCAATATGTTACATAATGAATCAGAGTAAACATATCTTCTCAAACATTTATCATGTCTTTGGGGTAAAAACATCTAAAATCTATTCTTCTAGCTTTTAAAAAAATACACAAACTCAAATGCCTACAAAGGTTAGATACTACAGTGAAAGTATCAAATCAGAAATAAAAATAGGGAGTAATGAATCTTTCATAAACTGAAATAAACATGATCACTTACGTGCCAATTATTTAGTAAAAATAAAACAAAACACACCAACTAATTCATCCAGCAGTTTACCACTGTGACTTCCTGACTCTATACACAATCATTGCAACACCCCTTATATATTTCTTTCTAAAGGCTTTTCTGGAATACCATACAGATAAAAAGATGTATCACTAATTGCTACTATTTAAAAACCTAATTTTATTTAAAAAATATTGCTAGGCATGACAGCGCATGCGTGTAATCCCACAACTTGAAAGGGTAAGACAGGAAGGTCACAGGTTAATGGCCAGCCTCAGCACTAGTCAGGCCTTCCACAACTTAGTGAGACTCTGTTTCAAAATATAAAATAAAATAGTGCTGGGGTAGCTCACAGGTAAAATGTCTCTGGGTTCAATCCCTAGTACCAGAAAACAAACAAATTACTATTAAAACTGTGAAAATGAAAAAACATATTTCATCTTAAGCAAATAAAACAATACAAATGCTATACCAGTATTGCCCTAGCTTGCTACTAAAGAATCCTTTTAACTTAAAAAAAAACAAACAAAAAAAAACCATAAAAACCCAAAACTTTTTAAAAACTGGAAAGATTTCTTACATGAGGCAGTAGATGAAGAAGGGCATCTCCACTCATTGTTCCCACAGCAAGTGCAACAAGGAATGTAAGAAGGAATTTGAAGCATCCTTGGTTAATGATGGGTACCAGAATCACACCTAGCAAGGACAGCAGGCTAATGACAGTGATAGAAATGATACCACAAATCCATGCTGTAGGGAAGAAATTTGAAGACATTAGTATAACCACATAAAATAAGGTTCCAAAGAATAAAAATAAGATAAATGGATCAGGGAAGATAGATTATCTTATTCAGACTATACTTTTTAAGATGCTTTATGGTACTGCTGTGCTAAAAAACAAACCCCTAACATAACCAACTTAATTAAGAAACTCAGATCAAGTTATAAATAGCACCTTCAATGGCCCTCAATACTAGAAATAATGGCTTGGAATGACTTAAGGCTGTGATTCACTCAATATGTAGACTAAATGAAAATCTTCTACTTTCTAAAAGCAGAACCATAAGCAACAAAACTATTTAAAGAATATAATTATAAAATTCTCTTGTTAGCATTAAAGAAGCCAAGGATCTATCTACTATATCATGATTTTTATAAATGTTTCTAATACAAAGTTTAAGAAACTTAACATATCAGTCCAAAAACGGAAGTATTCACATGAGGAGGTAACAAGACTCTAACACTCATAGCTTCATTGTTACAAAGAATAATTCAGACCTCTTTTCCTTGATTTCTTCTCTTCTCTATACATAATTCCAAACTCCCCTTTTCTCCAATTTGACTTTCTGTACAATTTACTACTTTTTAAAAATCTTACCATATAATGATAATTGACTAAGAGTGCAAGAGAAATGTTTCTTACAATATAACTTGTGAAACACTTGGGTATTGTGGAGAAGGGGACTTCTGTGCACATTTCTTTATCTAGGTAAACAAATATTAGAAATAAATGCCAGTATTTTAGGAGTTGGATATTTTCATTATAATTTCTACTAATAGCCCAAGCTAAAACAGAAATGTATTTAGTTTAAATATTATTTGTAAAACTTTTAACCTAAACTATTTTTTCTTTTTCTTTTTTTTTTTTTTTTTTGCAGTACTGGAGATTGAATTCAGGGGCATTCTACCTCCAAGCTATACCCTCAGCCCTATTTTTTTTCTGTATTTTGAAACAGGGTCTCACTAAGTTGTGGGGAGCTGAGGCTGGCCGCGAACCCAAACTCTCCGGTCTCAGACTCCCAAATGCTGGAATTACAAGTGTGAGCGTGAGCGTGAGCCACCACACCCGGCTCCTAAACTATTTTTTGAATCAAATTTAATAGGACTATCAATCTGCTGAAAGATTTTATATTAAGTCATAATAAGTAAACAAAGGGAAAATATATCTTTTCATTAGGATAACTTAAAATTTCCATAAACAAGTACATCAGTAAGGAGATGACAATGATTCACTTAAACACTGAATGTTATCAATAGCATTGTGTTTATCCACTGGACACTGTAGTTACAGAACCAGTAATATAAACATAACAGCTATATTAGCTTACAGAATAAAACAAACAGATCATCTATCACTAATGGAAACTTTGTGATTTACCCCATATTTTAACAGATAATTATCCCAGGAATCTAAGGAGGTAAAAAAAAAAAAATCAAAATACACAACCAATATTAGAGGGATGAAGATCTACCACTACACTTGGATTCAGTGGCTTCAATCTTTGGGGAAAGTTCTGAGGCAAGAAGGAACAAGAAATCAATTCCCGTGGAATCAGGGTCAGGAAAAAAATCATTACAAAGGTAACATCCTCCTTAGTAGAACAGAAAGATAAGAGAAAGATTCCCCCAATTGATATTAATACAGATATTGGCACTGCAAGGCATTACAAGTAAAAAATCCTATTCCAGAAAGATATATATATATATATATATATATATATACACACACACGTATCCTATACATACACACACATACACACACACACACACATTTTTTTTTTGGTGTGTGTGTGGGGGGGGAGGGTTACTGGGGATTGAACCCAGGAGCATTCTACCTCTGAGCTATAACCCCAACCCTATATTATTTTATTTTGAAACAGGCTCTCACTAGGTTGATGAAAGTCTCACTACTTGCTGAGGCTGTCCTTAAACCTGTGATCCTTCTTCTTAGCCTCCCCAAGTACTGGGATTACTGGTGAGTATCACCATGCCCAGCTTCAGAAAGAGAAATATATTCTAATAAGGTTTAAAGGCTCCAAGTTATTCTGTCACCTGTTCAGAAGTAGGAATGATAAAACTGGTGAGAGTCTGACAGTATTAATAGGTCACAGAAACAGCCCTAGGTACAAATTTTAGACATGGGGCTTTGAAGTCAGTAGAGTTACTGACCAACTAAACCAACAAAGGTTTGTCCAAACTACCACAGCTCTCTAGCTCCAATCATAGTAGAGATGGAAAAAAGGAGATAAAAGGTTACTTTAAATGGAACACATTGAGGTCGGCAACAAACATGTTAATCTGAAGATAAAATGTCTCATACAGTAATATATAACTCTTCCTTTCCAAATACATATTTTCCTTAGCTTGGCAATAATCTAATCTAATACATATTTCAAACTAACAACCTAAAAGCCACTTCAATTAAGAATTTAAATAAAAATGCACTAAACTGCTAAAGAAAGCCAGAAATGTATACTCCCAGATGATCTGTAAAAGAAGAAATAATCGTATATACCCACTAATGTAAACTTGCCAAAACTAGACAAGACCCCCAAATACATAATATAGTATGAACAAACTTAATATCTACTTATAATATTTAGAAATTTTATTAATCAGAATTATCTTGACCAAAAATATAGTCACCAAAATTGCCTAAGAACAGTATTTTATTCCTATGCCTCAATGTCCAAGAAAATTCATACAACCAAGGTTAATATGGTAAGTTAAAATCTGTATTTGCAAAAATCTAATTAGGTGAACCTAGTAATCCTGATTTATTCTTTTTTCTAGGGTTACATTACATTCTGTATTTGACTTGCTTATTAAGACATCTGCAACAGAAATTAAATTTCTAAATCTTTACAGAGAACACCATTAATATGATATATTATACATTTGAGATGACTATACAACATAATTAACAGGCTAATAAAATATTAGCATGAATATTTGAGTTTATTACATTTTGAAATTTTAAAATAACATATGTATTCTTATAGTCATTAAAGAGTTGAGGGAAAAATCTACTGCCTAATCATAAAACCAGTGTATTAAAATGAGCATTATTCTAAGTGCATACTTCTTTTTAAAATTCTCGTAATATTAACTTCTGTGTAAGAGTATCTTAAGTGTGAAAAAAATTCCAGGAAAGAGTCCATGAAGCTGAAGACATAATTGCAATGTTCTGAGAAAATGTTCACAATTTCAAAGGCTTTGGTCAATCAGCCAAAAGTCAAGTCACCAAACAACAAATTAACCAAAATTCAATAAAAAATCAATTTCACAATATGCTAACAAAGGGAGATAAATACATTATAATGGAAGACCAATCATTGGCAAATTGACACACATGAAACTAGCCAAGTGCTTATACATGTATTTGGGGGAGGATATGTTACTGTAGTTTATGTATACACAAATCAGTACAGTTTATATGCATGTATGTATCAGCAGTGATAATTGCATCTCTTTTTTTATCTACTTGATAAAACAAATCTAAGAAAAAAATGCCCTGAAAAAGGCCCATCTTATGATTAGGAAATCTTTTTCATTTGTATTATTTGACATCTGAGATTCAGAAGATATTATAATCTCACAAAAATTAAAATAAAAAAGCCTTACACAAATCAATCCAGTTATGGCAGGACTCTAGTATCTTTTTTAAATACTTTTACTGGTGCACTATAGTCTCACATAATAATGTGGCTCATACTATAGTGACATGCATGCACACAGCATTTGGTGGGTTTTCCTAAAGCATCTTCCCTACTCCCCCCTTCCACATACAGGGTACTGAGACTGACACTGATGTTCTCATATGTGTACACAAAACCAATGTTAATAATTCCTTCACTGATCCTCCCTCCCGCCTCCCTTCCTGTAGACCACCTGCCTGGCTCCACTGGAGTATCTCTTCCATTATTTGAAGTCCCTCTGGTATTCTGATTACTCTCTAGCTTCCACATTTGAGAGAAAACATGTGACCCTTCACTTTCTGTGAATGGTTAATTTCACTTAGAATAATGTTCTCCAGGTCCATCCATTTTTCTACAAATGACCTTATTTTGTTCTTCTTTATTGCTGAGTAGAATTCCATTGTACATATATCCCATAATTCTGTAATCCATTCATCTGTTGATGGACAACTAGGTTGGTTCCATAATTTGGCTATTGTGAATTGTGCTGCTATAAACATGGATATGCATGTATTACTATAATATTTTGATTTCAGTCCCTCTGGAAAGATACCCAGGAGTGGTATAGCTGGATCATATGGTGGGATCTATTCCCAATTTTCTGAGGACTCTCTACCTTTATCTCCATAGCAGCTGCACTAATTTGCAATCCCACCAACAGTGTAGAAGAGTTTCGATTTCCCCACAGCCTCACCAACATTTATTGTTTTTTGACTTCCTGATGACTGCCATTCTGATTGGGGTTAGACAGAATCTCAGTATAGTTTTTGTTGTGGTGGTGGTAGTGTTGGTGGTACTGGGGATTGAACCACGGGCATTCTACCTCTGAACTACACCCTCAGCCCTATTTTATTTTGAACCTGTGATGCTCCTGTCTTGGCCTCCTAAGTCCTGGGATTATACACATATCACCCATCATGCCTGGCTTTGAGATAATTTATCTTAATTCCTTGCTTATTATAGCTATTTGAACTGACTACATATATATATACATATATATAAAACCACCATATGAAAAAATACGTGTATATATATACAAATAACCAATTTTTTAAAAGTTAAACAGATAAAATGGCAAAGTCAAAACTAAACCAAAGTCCTTTAACTCTTAAACTGCTGTTTTCCCCACAAAAATCATAGTATTTTCAGAAAATCTTTAGCTGTGTTTTATTTATCACTCATGTATTTACCTCATAAAGTTGACTTCATAGAAAAGAAGATCTATAGCCAGGTGTAGTGGCACCCGACTTTAATCCCTGTACTTTGAAGGATGAGACAGGAGGATCGCAGGTTTAAGGATAGCCTCAGCAAGTAGTGAGATTCTTGTCAACCTAGCAAGATCCTGTTTCTAAATAAGAAATAAAATCAGGCTGGGGTATAGCTCAAAGGTAGAATGCCTCTGGGCTCAATCCCCAGTCTCCCCCCAACCCCCCCCACACACACACAAAAGAAGATCTATAGAAAAATTAAGTACAATTAAACATGGAAGTAAGAAGGAATATTAGTTCTACTAAATAGTAATTTTTCAACACTTGAGCTAACTAGGGGCTAGAAATGGGCCTCTGTGGTATAGCATGAGACCTTAGGTTTGATCTCCAGCATCACAAAACAAAAACAGCAACAAATTTGAGTTAACTGAGATAGATGGCCATAAAGAGTATTATAAAACAAATTTGTAATTGTATAAAACTGGCAGAGAAAACTTTGTCACCTAAAATACATATATGAGCAATAAATTATTTCCCATCTAAAATGAATAACCACTTAAATTTCTGTCATTCCTAAGGAATAAGAAAACAAATTTTAAAATTTTGTGATATTTTCTATATATTACAACTATTTCATGACAACTGTTCCATTAGCAAAACAGTTCAACAATTCCCCTATATGTACATTATCCTAAACAGTTTTATTATTTATTTTTATTAAAAAAAAAAAATTTCAGCCGGGCGTGGTGGCACACACTTGTAATCCCAGCATTTGGGAGGCTGAAACTAGAGGATCTGGGTTCACAGCCAGCCTCAGCTACCTAGTGAGGCACTCTGCAACTTAGTGAGACCCTGTTTCAAAATAAAGAATAAAAAATAGGGCTGGGGGTATAGCTCGGAGGTAGAATGCCCCTGAGTTCAGTCCCCAGTACCGCAAAAAAAAAAAAAAAAAATTCAAAGTCAAGCATGATGACTAACACTTGTAATCCCAGTACTTAAGAGGCTGAGACAGGGGATTGTAGGCTCAAGGACAGCCTCAGCAAACAGTGAGACTCTCGTCAAAAATAAAAATAAAGCCAGGTGTAGTGGTGCACACTTGTAATCCCAGTACTTGGGAGGCTGAGACCAGAAGATCTGGGTTCGCGGCCAGCCTCAGCTACTTAGTGAGGTTCTCTGCAACTTAGTGAGACCCTGTTTCAAAATAAAGAATAAAAAATAGGGCTAGGAGTGTAGCTCAGAAGTAGAATGTCCCTGGGTTCAATCCCCAGTATCTCAAAAATAAATAAATACATACATACAAACATACATACATGCATACATAAAATAGGGCTGGGGGTGTAGCTCAGAGATAGAATGTCTCTGAGTTCAAATCCAGTCACACACACACACACATACACACACACACACACACACACACAAATAATACTAACTTCAAGCTGTGTGTGGTGGCGCAGGCTTGTAATCCCAGTATTTGGGAGGCTGAGACAAGAGGATCAAAGGTGCATGGCCAGCCTCAGCAACTTAGTGAGCCCCTCCATAACTTAGTGAGACACTGTTTCAAAATAAAAGAATAAAATAGGGCTGGGGTATAGCTCAGAGATAGAATGCCCCTGGGTTCCATCCCCAGTACCCAGTACCACTTTAAAAAAAAAAAAAAAAAAAAAAGAAAAAAAATTTTTTTAGTTTTCTAGAACTACAAATCTGAAAATTCATTCTTCTTCTAACATCCTGTAACTCTTCATGGGAAAATAATTTTTTTGACTTACAAATGTGAAGCTGTTTTGAATATACTGTACTTGAAACACTTTCCATTGCTATTTACTTATTTTTAGAATTTATAACCTTTCAATTTAAACATATCAATTTTTATTTCCTAGATGTAAGAAAAAAGGAATACAGTAATAAAATTTTGATTTCTCACTAAATTGTTAGACTTTTTCAATCACAATTTATTTGCTATACAAAGTGAAGAAAACCAAAAACTAATAAAAGGTGTCTTTTAAGAAACTTATACCAAACTAACAATATGTAAACCATTAAATACAACTAGCAAATGTTTTATTTGTGCCCAAGATACCAAATGCAATAAAAAGCACTAAAAGTCTAAAACAAGCTTCACTTATTCTGCAAATTAGGTCGCTTAAAATGTTAAAGGTCTCCAAGCTTAGTTATTCACCAACTCCCTTTCTCATTATCAAGAGAGAAAACGCATTCTTTTAAAAAGAAGCGCTCATCTGTGGAAACTTTCTAATTAACTTGGTGCAAAGCATGTGCAAGATGGCAGTTTTCCACACTGCTTCAGCATTTTAATTGGCAGAAAATGCTTAGTGGCCTGTTCACTACCCCCCTTGGTAATTAAGCTAGGGTCAACTCTATGACTAACTGAGCCAATCTTGTGAAACAAACGATTTCTACCATCACAGTATACAGCATATTTGGTTTACAGCAGTCTTCGAACAAAGTTAATGAGATAGTAGCTGTGTCACTATGGCAGATTTATATAGAACAAGTTAACCTTTTCTAATGGTGCAGCAGTCATTAAAAATAATTACTAGCAGAGCATTCTCTCTAACAATTATTAACATCTATCAGGACATAATTAATTCAAGCTGCATTTCTGACAACGCTAATAACCAGCTACAAACAACTAATCGATACTCACTATTAGTATTTGTTTTCAAAACAAGGACAATCTTCTCTAGGCTTTTCAGATTGAGTAAGCTGTAACTTTCAATATTTCTTTTATTTTAAAAAGCTAGAGATTGTTATTTTGTGATTAATAAATCAAATTAGTTATGACACTGCCCCACACTGTATACTGCCATTCACCAGTACAAAAGTCTTTCAACCAGACTGAGGCATAAGGCAGAAAAAGCAAAGACACGTGAATATACCATCCTCAACAACCTCCTCTGGTCATGCCTCCACCCTGACCTCTGTAGTAGTAGTAGTAGTACTTGTTTTCCTCCTGGGGAAAGTGAACTTTCAATATTTCTGCAGGTAAGCATCTGCCAATAGCTTCACTATAATATATGGATTATGCAATATTACAACAGACAACTCTAATTAAAGTCATAATCTGCAGTTGACATGAAAACAGAACTAGGATTTTTTTAGAAGACTTCCAAATAAAAAAGTTATTGGTTTTAACTTTAGATGAGATAATCTTGACAGTCTCCATTTTCCCCTGTATAAAACAAATGTATTTTATTTCTAATTAAGTAATTCTCCTTTTCTCCTGCCAGTGAGAATTTATAGGTAAATGAGAGGGTATGTGCCTCTTAAGTATTTACTCACCTATAAATTGCAATAAGCACAAAGTCCAGGTGGAGGACAAACCTTATCTACTCCAAGATGAGGATTCAAACCCATATGTGGACCCTTTTTCTGTTTTTACTGCTACTACCATACTGAACTCAGCTTGTCTACCTTAGAAGACCATTCTTTGGGATTTTTTTTTCACTGACTAATCTGTACTTAGAACAATATTTATACCAATATTCTATCATCTTTCTACCTATGTCTACATTACCTCCCAAAATGCTACTAAATACAACTATATACATATACGTATACATACACACACACATATATATACACATATATATTGCTATCACATTGTAGCAAAGCACTTTTATGAACCTTTTCAGAAAGAAGCAGAGCAATTATTAGCTTTGAATAAAGAATCTACAGTTCACATGCAGCTCTGCTACCCTGACAACCTGGATGATCTTGCGGAAGTTATTTAATTTCTCTAAGCCTCGTTTCCTCACCAAATGGAAGCAAGTAAAAGTGCTTATCTCACAAATGTAATAAATTAAATGAGCTGAGAGCAGTGGTACACATGTAGTCCCAGCTGAAGTGTAAGAAGGCTGAGGCAGGAGAATCACTTGAGACCAGGAGTTTGAGGCCAGCCTTGGCAACATAGAGAGACCCTATCTCGTGAAATAAGTAAGTAAGTAAATAAATAAATAAATAAATATCCTTGCAAAAGTGTTTAGCTCAGCACATAGTAAGGTTCCAATAGTATAGTTTATAATAATTAATCTGTTCTAAAGTTATTTTCTTATTGAAAAGAAATTAACCAGAAATAGAAATGTAGATGCCTAGGAGACTTATCTTTTATGAAATGATAGCATACCTTTTATTTGTACTTTTTCAAGCTTTAAGAAACATCTCCATCCCAAATAAAATCCTTATACAAGAGAATTTGATATTCTGAAGGATGTTTACTTTATTCCTACAGTATGAAAATTTTTAAAACTCTGTCCTTTCAATCCTTTATCTTGCCAGAATTCAGTTTTTAGTCCATCTCCACATTATCATTTTAGTCACTTTAATTACTACCATCTAGGACCACTCCATCTTGAACATTTCAACCAGAATTGTATTCATTATCAGAAGCTCCTGGTAAGCTGGGCATGGTGGTACATGCTTGTAATCCCAGTACTTGGGAGGCTGAGACAAGAGGATTGTAGGTTTGCAGCTAGTCTCAGCTAGTGAGGACCTCCGCAACTTAGTAAGACCCTGTTTTAAAATAAAGAATAGGAAACAGGGCTGGGAGTGTAGCTCAGAGGTAGAATGCCCCTGGGTTCACTCCCCAGTTCCGAAAAAAAAAAAAAAAAAAAAGAAAAGAAAAAAGAAGCTCTTAGTAATTACATCACGGTTTTGCATATGGTGAAGTAATTCCTGAAAATTTCATTTGTTCTGAGAACATTTCATTATCAAAGTATGCTAGGCTGATATATTCAATCACATTCAAAGAACCATTTTCAACAGTCACCTTCCTGAATCATAACTAAAATCCTATAAGCTAATATTAAGCAACATATTCATTCATTCATTCGTTCATCATGAGTGTTTACTTTTTATTCAAAGTTCTCTTCCTCTGAGGCACTAGGGAGAAGGAATTGAAAGCTCTAAGCCTTTAAGCAACTGAAGTCCAACAAAAACAAATTAATACAATTATTAAAATTCCTCAAGATATGTAGTATTCTGGAGATATCTAGATGTATGTCAAGAAAGGAAATCTGATTCATTTTAGGATGGTCAATAAGTTAACCCAGACCAGCTAATGCCTGAGCTGAATCTTAAGAACTATAGTAGTCAAGCAGAGAAGAATGAGGGGGAAAAAATAGCAATATAAACTATTACTAGTAGTTTGTTTAGGTTATAGAAGGAAAAAAGAAAAGAATGAGAGACAAAGATGAAAAGGTAAAGAGGCATGTGTCATACTATGGAATGCCTGTGACCAAGAAAAGGACTCTGAACTTTTTTTGTTGTTGTTGTTATTAGGGATTGAACACAGGGGGACTCTGCCTCCAAGCTATACCCCTAGCACTTTTTATTTTTTATTTTGAAATAGGGTCTCACTAGGTTGCTGAGGGTCTCACTAAGTTCCTGAGGCTGACTTTGAACCTGCAATTCTCCTGTCTCAGTCTCCCAAGTACTAGGTTTATGGCATGTGCCACCATACCCAGCAGGACTCAACTTTGAAACAGTAAGCATGATATATTATATATGAGAAAAAATATATAACTAGACCATCATATCAAATCCATGCTCAAGGATATAAGAATATAGTAGAGTTATAATGAAAAGTACTAAATAGTATACAGATACATGACAAAAATCAAAACAGTTGCTATGGTTTCGATCTAGAATGACCCCCCAAAAGACTTGGTCCCCATTGCAGCAATGTCCAGATGTGGAGCTTTGGGGAAGTGATTAGATCACGAGGGCTCTACCCTCATCAGTGGATTAATCTATTTGATGGGTTAAGAGTCTGAATAGACCACTCCAAGGTGATGAAAATTGTAGGCAGAGTAGAGAAGTCAGTCAGTCACTGGGGGCATGCCCCAGAAGGAGTTATCTTGTCCATGGCCTCTTTCTCTGTCTTTTCCTTGTCCTCTCTCTCCCCCACTTTGCTTCCATCTGCCATGGGCTGAGCAGCTTTCTTTCACCACACCCTTTGCCATAATGTTCTATCTCATCTCAGGTTGAGCAATGGAATCTGCTGACCGTGAACGAAACATCTAAAACCATGAGCAGAAATAAACTTCCTCCTCTAAGTTGTGTCAGGTATTTTGGTCAAAGCAACAGAAAGCTAACACAAAGACTTAAACAAATGTAGAAGAAAATGGCACAGAGATTAGCTGCCCAGAAGTTTTATCACATAAACCTTAGGGCCTGTGGACTTTGTCACTTAGAGGCTTGGAACTGTGGGTAAGTTACTTTACTTCTCTATGCAGGAATCACAAAATATCTCCTTCGGAATAGCTGTGAAAATTTCACAGGAAAAAACTTCATGTATAACATTAAACACATAGAGCACAAAATAGTTAAACAACATAGGCTTGAATCAGAGTACTACCTCCTACTAGTTCTGAGATCCTGGGAATGCCATTGGGAAAAATAACATTACCCACCTTTTAAGATTACTGTGAGGAGTAAGTAAATTGAGTTTAGAACAGATCTTGTAATATGTGTTTGTTAAGTAAATAAAAATAATGTACTAACTAAATGTTAATCACTATGAAACTACATCAGAGAATCTTTTTTTAGAAAGATAAATCAATCCTTTGAGCGATAAGGATATCTTGCAAGGGGAACAAGAACACAGGCAAGAAAAGTAATGAGGTTATCTGAACAACCTAAAAAAAAAAAAGACAGACATGAACTAAGGTTACGAGGGAGTGGATGGAATTAGAAGATACTAAAAAAATAGACAACTGGACTTCATAACTGATTTTTCAAAGGAAAAAAGGAAAGGAAAATTATCAAAGAGTTCCAGAGTCTATCAAAAAAAATGAATTATAACGACATTTGGGATCCCATAAAAGGTACAAATTTTATGTAGTAGAAGTTTTGAAACATGAAGAGGGAGGTACCTGTGAGCATCACAGTGAAGCTATCTAGCCGACTGGATGATGGGGAAAAGGCCTAAGAGAAGTTTAAAGAGTACTGGTTGTATCCTACTTGAAGCACTCTAGAAGTAACTGTGATGAAGTTCATAAGCCAACTATCTGGCATTTCTGAGGCAGTCCTAAAGTATAACCACACTAGCTTCCTTTTTTACTTCTTTAAAAATTTAATAATCTTTGCTTTGTAAAGCCCCTAAACCTGCTAAAGGTTAAGTAATTATAATACCGAATAACTCTCTTAGGGACCCTATTATTTACATTTGCTCATCAAGAAGGATCCATTTATGTAAAACTTATATTTTCCTTTTAATGTTTTAATATGTTTAATAAATGTTTCCTTTAATGTTTTTCATAGCAAAACATTCTTCTATAATGCCAGAAAGGATAAAATGTTAAAAATATATTGTGCCTCCTGAGAAATACATATTTTCTCCCAATACTTTTAAAATATTCATATCTAAACCTGATTGAAACACATTAAAGTCTGACACTAAAAGGAAGCCAAAAATTTTAAGTTGCTTTCTAATTCGACTACTGTTTAGAATATAAGTACAGGTACTATTTTAAGGAGAAAAAAACTTAAATCTTTGTCTTACCTGATGCCCCTATATTTGCTTTATCTTCAGGAACCAGATTTTTATCCTTATTTAAATCTTCAACTGAAAGTCTGTCAAAATGCTCAATACAAAGTCTGCTGTCAATTTGATATAACAATGCAGGGCAAAGATATGTAAATAGATCACGTGAGATGGGCGTGTTGGCACCGTGACCATAGTGTTTTAATAACTGAGTGACGTTCCAACACTGCAAGAAAATTGATAGGACAAATTAAGTAAAAGAATGTCTTTAAGAAGATTATGCAGAAAAATAAGTTACTATATAAACTACATAATAAAAATGTTTTAAATATTACTTATAACGTGATACAGATATTTAATACAAATAAAACTTTTCAAGTGGGATACAACAGTGATACATTCAACTAGACTAGTTAACACTTAATGGATTTTAATCATTTCTTCACTCCCACTCACAAGATTCTTAGCAGATGAAAAAAAAAAAAATTCCTTCCCTATCAAATTGCAATTAGTGACTTGAAACTCGTAAGGTAGATATTTTCATTGCCAAAGGTATTCTAAAAGAATGCCATATGGGAGCTGGGGATATAGCTCAGTGGTAGAGCAACTGCCTAGTATATGCAAGGCCCTGGGTTCTATTCTGAGCACAGCCCCCACTCCCCACCCACAAAGCCCATTTCAAAACATGAGTATTTTAAGCCAGGCATGGTGGTACATGTTTGTAATCCCTTGGAGGCTAAGACTGAAGGATTACAGGTTTGGGGCCAAACTCAGCAACTAATTGAGGCCCTCTGCAACTTAGTGAGACAATTTTTTAAACAATAACAACAACAACAAAAAAACAATAAAATAAAATAGGGCTGGGGTATAGCTCAGAGATAGAATGTTCCTGGGTTCAATCCCCAGTACCACAAAGGAAAAAAAATTGGAAAATTCTAGCCTAATGTGAGTTGAGGGAGACAAAACTGCAAGATGGGAAATAGGCAACTTCATCCACTGGGACTTTAAAAATCAAAAAGACATCAGAAAACAAATAGCACACAAGTTTGGGTGCATCATATGGTGAAAATAAATTATCTGCAACAAAGGCAAAGGAAATGGCCCTGTCCTAAATGGCCCTGTCCTCTTTCCACATATACTCACTCTGGTGTGCTTGCTTGTTTGCTGACCTGACACCTCACTACCTGATTTTATCAATGGTAGCCCCCCCCCCACCAAAAAAAATCAAAAGCTACAAACACACAAAAGTGATTCTACCCGGTCTTAATTACCATGAAGAACTATCATATTCAATCCATAGAACATTTTCAGAAGTCCTAAGAGGATTTCCAATATGCATCAAAACTATAAGGACACAAATAACAAGTCTAATGATGCAGGCCTCAAAAGACTGATACAAAGAGTAACATCTATTTACTGCCAACAAAAGATTCTAAGATGTATTATCCACAGTAATAAATGCATACTTTAAAAAATCACACTAGCTGGGCTTGGTGGCACACGCATGCTTATAATCCCAGCATTTGGGAGGCTGAGACTGGAGGATCTGGGTTCGCGGCCAGCCTCAGCTACCTAGTGAGGCACTCCGCAACTTAGTGAGACCCTGTTTCAAAATAAAGAATAAAAAATAGGGCTGGAGGTATAGCTCGGAGGTAGAATGCCCCTGAGTTCAATCTCTAGTACCACAAAAAAATAAATAAATAAAATAAATAAAAAAATCACACTAAGCTCTTAATATATGTTACTGTAAAAATCAGTGTTTATAACTACTAAAAACCAAGTATCTCGGGATTTTTACCAAGAAAGAAACACAAAGTTATTTAGTTTGATGTAAAACATATCTTAATGATAATGATAGAAATAGCAAAGGGTAAGGTCCACAAAACACAAATTTAGCAATTTTTTCTAAACTCTAATACAGGTGCTAAAAGTCAGAATAAACAAGAGTTTGGTATACTGTTAATGAAACAGAAATAAATATGCTTAAGCTAAATGAATTTTTTAAAAATCAAGAAAAGAGCCAATTAAATATGAAAGTATCTAAGAGCACGAAAATTTAGAAGGAAATCAGGATCTTCCTAATATCACTGGAGTTTCCTATTACTGTATCCTTTTGCATTCATTCTAAGTCTTTTATAAGCCCTAGAAAAGACAAGTATCATGAACTAGCAGGCTTTTCCATAACAGAAAAAACAAGCCTACCATGTGTACAAAAAAAAAAAAAAAAAAAAAAAAAAAAAAAAAAAAAAAAAAAAAAAAAAAAAAAAAAAAAAAAAAAAAAAAAAAAAAAAAAAAAAAAAAAACTTACTCTGGAGCTAGAACAATGACTGAGAACCATTCAATTAAAAAAAAAAAAATTATAAAAGAAACCATCTGTTGCCCAAGAGGACAGATTGATCAAGAAAAGTTTTAACTCTCAAGGATCTAGAAATCAACTGATGAAAACTAGCTCGGAGAGTAAATCAAACAATTCATAAGCAGCTTTGTAAAATGAAGACTTAAAATAAGGAATATATACATATATATGGGAGGAGGGGTACTAAGGATTGAACCCAAGGAGTACTCTACCACTGAACTACATCTTCAGCTTGTCTTTTTACTTTACTTTGAGAGAGACTCACTAAATTGCCCAGGCTGCTCTCAAACTTGCAATCCTCTTGCCTTAAACTCCTAAATTGCTGGAATTATAGATATGTGCTACCACAC
The DNA here is from genome assembly GCA_004027655.1 of Graphiurus murinus. NCBI lineage: Eukaryota > Metazoa > Chordata > Mammalia > Rodentia > Gliridae > Graphiurus > Graphiurus murinus. The sequence continues at coordinate 68,665 of PVLC010002084.1, forward strand.
CCCGCTCAAGGAATGTATTTTTTTTTTTTTTTTTTTTTTTTTTGCGGTACTGGGAATTGAACTCAGGGGCATTCTACCTCCGAGCTACACCCCCAGCCCTATTTTTATTCTTTATTTTGAAACAGGGTCTCACTAAGTTGCGAGTGCCTCACTAGGTAGCTAAGGCTGGCCGCGAACCCGGATCCTCCGGTCTCAGCCTCCCGAATGCTGGGATTACAAGCGTGCGCCACCACGCCCGGCTCTCAAGGAATGTATTTTCTAAAACATTTAGATTTGTGGAATTCAAAATTTGAGAAAAAAAGAATGATACAAGTGAAAATCCAGATAAAAAAATCTTCACATTGATTTGATTCCTTAATTTTTTTGTTAAAAGTGTTAATTAAGCGGGGCATGATGGCACATGCTTGTAATCCCAGTACTTGGGAGGCTGAGACTGGAGGATCCAGGTATGCAGCCAGCCTCAGCTACTTAGGAGGCTCTCCACAACTTAGTGAGACCCTGTTTCAAAATAAAGAATAAAAATAGGGCTAGGGGTGCAGCTCAGAGGTATAATGCCCCTAAGTTCCATCCCCAGTACCACAAAAAAAAAAAAAATAACATTGTATGTAAACACGGAAATAAGCTTAAATATGATTGACTATTCTGCTGCTGATCTTATTTTTATTTAAAATATTCTGTAACCATCTGAGAACTACAGAGCAACTATCAGACACCTTTTCATACTTACTCCATGTTGACGGTCATCTTCATGATCTTTGTGACTAGCAGCTGAATAAATTGCACTTTTTTTAACATGTGGTGCTTCTCGCTTTCTAGTATGTCGGAGTTCACCTTCATTATCAGGATCAAGATCTTGGTGTCCATGACCAGGATCATGACCATTATGTTCTGGAAGATGTACATGAGAATGACCTGGGTTATGTAAACGGTCAGTTTTGTGGACCCGATTATGCTCATACTGTTCACCCTGATCACGGTTAGGGGGGAAACCTGGTGTAATAACCTCAGAATTTTCATCACTTTTCTTCCCTTTTTTCTTCCTCTTTCCTTTCGGTGGCTTAACTGCAGATTGTTCTTGTGTTTTATTGGTCTCTGTTGAAGGCTGGTGGCTAGGCTCCCCACGCTCACTGTGCGTAATGGAATCATTATGAACATGGTGAGTAGTGTTATGATCAAGATGATGATGCAAACGGTGGTGATGATGTAAGCGATGATTGTGGTCATGTATATGTTTATCATCAGACTTTATGGAAACTTCAATTGTCTCTTTCTCTTGATCACATTTATGGTTTCTTTTTGTTGATACACTGGTCACAGTTTGATTTTCTGAATTTAAGTGATTATGGGAATGCTGGTGGTTATGTGAGTGAAAATGCTTTCCCTCCTGAACTGCCAAAATATCTAAGTGAGAAACATGATCGTGGCCAAGATCCTCATGATTAATCTCAACTACTTTTATCTCTCCAAGGCCCAAGTTTGTTAAAAGTTTCTCCAAACCAAAAAAGGATAATCTTCCATTTTCACCATAACGGTCAAAAAGTTTTTCAATATAGTATTTTTTTTGTTTTTCAGCATCCTGCACTGAAAATTTGCTTGACTCCAATTCTGTCATTCCATGATGGTGTCTGTGAAGCTCTTCAGGGCCATGGTCATGTTCTTCATGGCAATGGTTGCAATGATGGAAGATAAATGTCAGCAAACAAATGAGGCAAAATTTTGTGTGCATATGTACCTTCATTTCTATTTTTCCTATAGGGATTTAAAAAGACACAAGCATTAGTTGATGCCCCGGCACATTCAAAATAGTCACAACTCTCTAATAGTTGTCAATCTAGTAAGCAAATATTTTATACCATGTCTCTCATGGCTGTGAATCATGCTTTCCCTCTTTGAGTCTCTGTCACAATGAAGTCCACTTTTAATTAATCATAATAAGTGTACAGCACTTCAAATTAATACAAATTCCTCAAGACTTGAAGACTACTCTGACTTCAAGTACAACACCAAGAGTCCACATACATTTATACAGGGGTTGTTGGCTTCCTTACTATCTGGTCCTTTATAAAAACTTTGCTGATCCTCAAAAACTGAGGTCCCAATCAGTGCAATACGGCAAGAAAAAAAAATAAAATGATTAAATATGTAAGAATCAGGAAAAAACAAAATTGTCATTACTCACAAACAGTAGAACTGGGTACGTAGAAAATCCCAAAGAATTTACAGGGATGTTAATTTCATACAGTTGCTGTATTTAAGAATAAAACACTAAAATCAATTTTATTTCTGTATGCCAGAAATAATTAGAGAATTAAGAATTTTACCTAGCAAAGGATTACATTATTACTGAGAAAAATTAAAGATCTACATAAATGAATAGCTATATCATATTTATGATTGAATGAGCTATAGAACCAATGCAACCCCCATCAAAATTCTACAAATTGTTTTGTGAAAATTGAGCTCCTTTTAATATTTACGTAGAAACAGAAAAGGTTAAAAATAGACAAGACAGCTAGGTGTGGTGGCACATGCTTGTAATCCCCGTACTTGGGAGGCGGAGATAGATGGATCACAGGTTCCAGGATAACCTCAACAAGAAGTGAGACTTTCATCAGCCTAGTGAGAGTGTTTCAAAAAAAATAGGGCTGGGGGTGTAGCTCAGGGGTAGAATGCTCCTACATAAGGAACTCCTACACATCAGTATGCAATCATGAAACAACCTAGTGAAAAAATGGGTAGGAGCTGGGCGTGGTGACGGACGCTTGTAATCCCAGCATTCGGGAGGCTGAGACCAGAGGATCCGGGTTCGCGGCCAGCCTCAGCTACCTAGTGAGGCACTCTGCAACTTGGTGAGACTCGGTTTCAAAATAAAGAATAAAAAATAGGGCTCGGGGTGTAGCTCGGAGGTAGAATGCCCCTGAGTTCAATCTCCAGTACTGCAAAAAAAAAAAAAAAAAAAAAAGGGTAGGAATCTTGAATGAGCATTTCATAAAAGTAGCTAAAGATACTAAGAAACACATGAAAAGATGCTCAATCTCAATAGTCACTAGGAAACTGTAAATCAGAATCACAGAGACTGTGCTATATACCCACAAAAATGACTAAAATATAAGACTGACCATGACAAAAGCAGGACAGAATACGGAGTTAACTGGAGAGTGCAGACATTGCTTGTAAGAATGTAGACTGGTATCTTTTAGAAAACTATTTGGCAGAATCTGCCAAAAGTGGTACATAAAAGTTTATCTACTCACATAGCAATTCTATTCCAGAGCAGATGCTCAAAAGAAATGCATATAGATGAACATCAAAAAAAGCAACATGAAGCCGGGCGTGGTGGCGCACGCTTGTAATCCCAGCATTCGGGAGGCTGAGACCGGAGGATCCAGGTTCGCGGCCAGCCTCAGCTACCTAGTGAGGCACTCCGCAACTTAGTGAGACCCGGTTTCAAAATAAAGAATAAAAAATAGGGCTGGAGGTGTAGCTTGGAGGTAGAATGCCCCTGAGTTCAATCCCCAGTACCGCAAAAAAAAAAAAAAAAAAAAAAAAAGCAACATGAATGTCCATGAAATTATTACTTATCACAGCTCAAAAGTGAAAAATATCTAAATGTTCATTAACTTTAGAGTGAATAAAGAAGACAATGGGATACCACACAGGAAATTGAAATTATTACCTCATATATAAACAGAGATGAATTTCACAAATATTAAGTTAAGCAACAGATGACAAACATCAAGGAAAACCATTTTACATAATTATGTAGTGTTAAAAATGAGCAAACATAAACCAAGACAATGACCACGTTTTGACAGGAAAGTAGGGGACAATAGTCAGGCAAAGCCCAGGGTGAAAGAATTCCAAAGTGCGGCAATGTTCTCTTTCATGCCCTACTTTATGGTAATTCATGGCTCTTATGCTACGTGTACTTTCTGAACTTGTTTTATTTCAACTAAAAGGTTTTTGTTGCTTTTTAGAGGGTGGCTAGAAATTGAACACGAGGCATTGTGTATGTAAAACATAAACTCTACTACTTACACCCCCAGCCCTAAAAGTGTATTAAGCATCAAATTTTCTCAAATGAAAGCCAATTAGAAAACATAATTATATACAAAATTATATGGTCTCCTGAAATAAAGAGAACAAGGCATAGAAACTCATTAAAAGCAAAATTTTTGAAGACAGTATTGAAGGACAATAAAGAAAAACTGCAAAAACTAGAGATACCATCTACATGGATGGATGGAATACATTCCATAAGACATAAAGTCTTCCAAGTGAATATACAAATTCAACAGAATGCCAGTCTGTCCTGGTAACTTTTTGTTTTTGGTGAGATTTCATAAGCAAGTCCAAAAATTCATATGAAAGACCAAAGACAACTTAAAATATCAGTAAGGTAAAAGATTTCTTTTCATAGCTAATACTAACTAAAATAACATAAAATTAGAACAGGGCCAGCCATATAGGCCAGTGGAACAGATCAGTGTTCAGAAACAAAATCAGTAACACTGACTGTGAAACTGGTCCTTCTTCACACCATACACAAGTCAATTCTAAAGGATTAAAGTCTTTTGTGTAAGAAGCAAGATTCTTAAGGTCTAAAAATATAGGAGATTATCCTTATGACTTAGGTAGGATAAAGAAAGAAGACACAGTGCACACTTGTAATCCCAGCATTTGGGAGGCTGAGACCAGAGGATCCGGGTTCGCGGCCAGCCTCAGCTACCTAGTGAGGCACTCCGCAACTTAGTGAGACTGTTTCAAAATAAAGAATAAAAAATAGGGCTGGGGGTATAGCTCGGAGGTAGAATGCCCGAGTTCAATCCCCAGTACCGCCAAAAAAATAAAAAATAAAAAAAGGAGACACAGAAAACACATGCCATAAAGTGAAGATTTTGGTTAAATTATTTTAAAATTATAGTAAAGAACACCATAAACAAAGCTTATAACAAGCCATACACTAGAAGGTATTTACAATATGTGTATATAAGCAATATACATAAGAGATTAGTACTCAGAATATGTAAAATGTGTAGCAGTAAGAAAAAAATTCCAACACAATACAGACAACTACACAATGGATATAAACACAAAAGTTGATTACTAATAATCTAGAAAATATAATCTAGATAGTATTCCACAACACTAACAGACAATACTGACAATACTATCACTAACATTTGACAATACAGGTGTTTAGCAAGAATGTAATGTAGAGAAATAGAAATTATTTTATACTGCTAGTGAAAACATATACAAGCATTTGGGAAATCAGTTTACATCTACAAAAGCGGAATATGAGCATACTTTGTAAGCCTCCAAATTCTACTTCTATCTACCCTGGCATTTAGGCACAAGGAAATAGATTCAAGAATCCTTATCACTATTTTTTTTTTAAATGTGAACTACCTAAAAACTGGGCATGGTGGCTCACAGTTGTAATCCCAATACTTAGGAGGCTGAGACAGGAGGATTGTAGGTTCAACAATAGCCTCAGCAAGTAGTGAAACTCTCATTAACCTAGCAAGATCATGTTTCCAAAAAACAAAAAATAGGCCTGAGGGTGGAAATGGGAGGTAGACTGCTCCTGGGAGTTCAATCCCCAGTACCTCTAAAAAAAAAAAAAAAAAAAAAGGAGGGGGGGAACTAACTAGTAACATGGTAAATTTTATATATATTTATAATATATACATATATACACATTTTACATATTTTAATACATAACAAATGTTATAGATGTTATAGACAATTTTAAAACATACAAAATACATTTCTTTGGGGGAACATGTGCATGCAGCAAGACTATGAGAGTATGACATGAGATGACTGATTATAGCACGAAGAGTGGCTATCTTCTCAGAATGGGAAAAAATCAGCTGGTAGAAGAGGTATACACATCCATTTCACCTGTAGTATTTTATTTCTTCAGAAAGGGGAAGGGCATTAATGGGACAAAATTGTGTTTGTTAAAGCAGTATAATGGGATACAAGTGTTCATTATTCTTCTGTAAGCTTTTCTGTAACTTTGGAAAGGTATCATGTAACATTTATCAGTGGTTCTACCAAAGTGCCATAGTAGGAGTGGTGGCAACAGCATCAGGACCATCTCAGAAAGAGAAATACAACGATTATACCCCACCCAATTCTACTAAATCAAAACCTCTGAGGGCATGGCCCAACAATGCTTTATCCAGCTTTCTTAGTAAGTCTGGTACAAACTAGCTAAAGTATAAATAAAGATTGGTATAAATAAAGATTTGGTATAAATATTTACTATTTATACCAAATAAGTTACCAAACATTCCTATTTAAAATGATAGTTTGATCAATTGAATGTTATGATTATATGAGTAAATTTGGTTGAATTATGTGAAGCATGTATGGGTTGAGACTTTAAATAATTAGTTGGTAAAATATATTTAATTTCAAGGCCATCTTAAGTTTGAGATTTTTTAAATTCAAACATTTCAATTTCTTATACAGTCTCATGGATAAAGTCACCATTTAAAATATATCAATTTTCCTTATACACTAATGAAGATGAAACAGTATGGGTGATTCAGACCAATTATTATTAAGCAAAAAAGGATATACATTCCTTTAGTTCCTTGTAGTTATTTTGGTTTCTCACTAGAAGAGGCTAATGAAAGGTGATATCCTGAGTGAGTGTTGCTACATTCGACACAGAAATATCATAAAGTTTCTTTGGTGCACATTATCTCATTGTCAAATATTATTTTTGTAATATTTAAATGCTGTTAACAGTAATATAACTTGAATTTCATCCCCATTTTATCTGGTTCATCCCAGTACTGCCAGCTTCCACTCTGAAGTAATGCATATGCAACTGCTTTGGAAAATAATTAAGTACTTCAACATAAGGTATTATCATTACTAGATGTGGTATTATGAAGCTTTCACTTAAATTATATGATGATAATACACCAATAAAAGCACATAATAAATAAATAAATAAGTTATAAGTACAGAACTAGGATGAAAAGTACCTTTGTAGTGACTCCTTTGAAAGAATACTATCAAAATATTCCAAGAGCCCATGTAGCATAAATTATTGAGACCAGCTCTAGATTACAAGAGACATGGAGTTCCCTAGTATTTGAGTAGAAACACAACATACCAGTTTCACTGATACTGTAAAATTCTTCAAGGGATAAAAGCATTATAATAATGAGTTCTCATCAGAAAGCATACAATCCTCTTCCAGATTCAGTGTTTGCTTTTTTGTACCCTCAAGTCACCACCTATCTAATCCACTGAAGTTATATTCACAGTTTAGAATATCAATAAAACTTTTTCAAAAAATAAATAAGCACAGTTCAGACAATTCCTATCTTTCCACTGAGGGTCATTCATATGAAAACAGTAGTGCATGCTAATTGAGCTGGATATAACCCAGTGTCTGACCTGTTTCACTAACTTAAAAGAAAATGAGAAAGACACCTATCCCTTGGTTTAAAGTACCAAATCAATCAACACATCAAATTTATCTTTATTAAGTTTTCTCATTAAATGTCCAAACAACTACCTGTATTTCCGCTTTTCAACCTTTTGTTACAGGGTGTATACAAACCATATTGTAGTAAAGCTACTCATAATTTTGCTATATCTGTTACTTGTGAATACAAAGTCACTAAATAGAAATGCTTTATGAAGTTACAAAAATGTTTATGACTTTAATTACTCTTCTAATAACAGACTTAAACCTCTTCCCATCCCAGATGTATATAAATCTGCAACATTCATGATGGCTAGATACAGTGGTGCATGCCAATAATCCCAGTATTTGAGACAGGAGGGTCCCAAGTTCCAGGCCAGCCTCAGAAATTTAGGGAGATCCTCAACTTAGTGAGATCCTGTTTCAAAATAAAAATAAAATGGGCTGGGGGTGAAACTCAGAGGTAGAACAGTCCTGGTTCAATCTATCCATCCTCACTCTTCCGTGTTTCTCTTTTCCAGTACCCGATTTTGACCAGCTTGCCATTCCTTAGAACTGCCACTTAAATGATCCTATGAGATCTAGAGCAGGAGGTAAGGATCACAGAATCTCCAGGACAACCTTTTGTAACACTGACATTTTCTGATGCTACTGACAACAGAGGCTACTTCTTCCCCACCAGGGAAGCTTTCTGCCCAATTAATTTTAGCTGTCCTTATAATTACTTTGAACCAGCAAGGTCCTTTTAATTGTTGACCAAAGTGAGAGTTCAGCCATTTAGCAAATTCGTACAAGAAAGGCAATCCAAATGTCAACGCTACTTAATTTTTACTAGCAAACTACCAAATTACCAAACCAGTAACATCTTTATTACCAAGCATAACATTTCTAATATATATGAAAAATATGTAAATTTGTGAAGTCTTAACCATATTCTCTTTCCTTATAGTTACATTCCAAAACAAAGAACTGACATAGATTTTTATATAGGTATATAGAAGAATTAAAAGGAAAAAAAATAAAAATTATTAATGCCAGAAAAAAAGGTTTTGCAGGAAAGGAAACAATGTTCTACACCAAAATTACAATATAATTGACTGAGGAACAGAAATATAGGAAATAGGAAGGTATACAAAAAAAATAGAAAGAACATTAAATCATTCTTCATTAAACAGATAAAGGCTAAAACTGAAAATCAACAAGTAATAAGCATGTTATCTGGAGACATGGTAGTGAAGAGCAAATGAATCAACTAAAAGAAACTAAAGAAAACTGGGTGTGGTGACACACCTGTCGTCCTAATAATTGGGAGGCTGAGAAAAGAGGTTCATGGATTAGAGGACAGCCTCAGCAACATAGTGAGATCCTGTTCCAAAATAAAAATAAAAAGAGCTGGAGGTATAGCTCAGAGGTAGAATGACCCTGGGTTCAACCTCCAGTACCAAAAAGAAAAAAAGAAAAAGAAATAAAATAAAGAAGTATATGATCCCTCTAGGCAGAACATGAAAAGGAAATAGGGAACTGTTAGGGTTTTTTCCCCCTTTTTCCTAAATAGTTCATAAAACTACTGATTCTTTAAATAATACCCATGTATAAGTTTGACTGAAAAACCGTGAACATGAACAAGTATAATTTTTAAAAAATTTAGTTGATGAAGCTGGATGTGGTGGTGCACACTTATAATCTCAATATTTGGAAGGCTGAGTCAGGAGGATCACAGATTTGCAGTCAGCCTCAGCTTAGTAAGGCCCTCCCCAACTTAGTGACCCTGTTTCAAAATAAAGAATAAAATAGGGCTGGTAGTGCAGCTCAGAGGTAGACTGCTCCTGGGTTCAAATTCTAGTACAAAAAAAAAAAAAAAAAAAAAAAAAAAAAAAAAAAAAATTTATTTGATGAATGAATAAAATAACCAATGTGAAAGAAAATCATATAGTTCAAGATTTTCGTAACCATTTGTTTATAGAGTTTTAATCACAATATGGAAACATTTTGATTCCAATTTATGTTATTTTTGGTAACTTCCTTGTAATTAATTCCAAAAATATAAAGACTACAAACATTTTAATTGTTTTTAGGTCTTGCTACATACTTGGAAAACAATCTGAATTGTTTTCTAGAGAAATTAAGCTTGGTTATACTGCCCCCAGCAGTACACTTGCAGCACTCTCATTAATACTCAGTATTAATTTTGAAACTAGTAAAAGATCTTGCCTTATTTTTAATTTATATTTTTAAAATTATTCTTGCTTCAATATTTTTATCAACATACATAAGTTTTTATATAACATAACTTCGTCATTTTCCTGCATTTTTCAGTTCTGCTAGACTGCTTTTTTAGTTTATGTTTTCCTTGTCATTATAGATGTCATGTATATGCAAGTGAAACCTATAATTTCTTCTATTATTTATAAGTTCAAAAAGCTTTTTTCTCCTCATATTTAATATACAGTCTTTTTAAGGTATAATTAAAAGTAATGCAAATCCTAAAGAACTCTAACATCCATTTCCTTTTGAGAAAAAAACTTCCACTGAACATCCAACATTTCCACTTACCCAAGAAACATCATGCCTTATCCTCAAATAATGCTGTCAAGTACTCATTTTTAGCAGTTGTTTTATAAGTCATATAAAACTACATTTGCAGTGAATTTATAGAATTTTTTTCTTAATGCCTCTTTTCTGTGAAAAGCGAAACTTTTAAATTTAGCAAAACTTTCTGATTTCCTTCTTCAGTTTTTAAAAGTTGGTATGATCATTTTCTTGAAAGTAAACTTTGTATTTATAGTGGCTACATACAGTGAATTACTTTATTTGAGAAAAGTAAAGTATCTTAATTTATAAACAAACCTTAAAAGGAAGCCAGGCGTGGTGGCGCACGCTTGTAATCCCAGCATTTGGGAGGCTGAGACTGGAGGATCTGGGTTCCAGCCCAGCCTCAGCTACCTAGTGAGGCACTCCCCAACTTAGTGAGACCCTGTTTCAAAAAATAAAGAATAAAAAATAGGGCTGGGGGTATAGCTCGAGGTAGAATGCCCGAGTTCAATTCCCAGTGCCGGAAAAAAAAAAAAAAAAAAAAAAAAAAAAAAAAAAAAAAAAAAAAAAAAAAAAAAAAAAAAAAAAAAAAAAAAAAAAAAAAAAAAAAAAAAAAAAAAAAAAAACCTTAAAAGGAAAGAAAAAGTGTATTTCAAACATTAAGTTATGAAATCAAGTGACATTCTACACCAAAAAAGGCCAATGGGAATAAAAAAACATGATCTCACTGCTTTAAAAATGTATATATAATATGTAATACATGTTTGTCATATATAATTTCATATATGCTATTTTAGAAATATTCTTATAATTATACTAGATAAATTTTTCTAGTATATTGTTTTACTGATAATTTTATAATATAACAATAAATCATGTATTACTCCATTTGTTGATAAGGTATATAAACCAATCTCTCCATAGCCTTCTTCAAGAGGCTATGTTCTTCTATATCATAGTGCAAAGAGTATTTATTGACATTTAAACAGAATAAAGCAATGACTTATCTTCAGTAGGGTACACCAAAAGGTAACATATCAAAATACTTATTCGTGTGCCTGTATGCATGCCAATTATGAACTGCTTTATAAAGGGAGTGAGAGGAAAAAAAGGAGAGGGAAGGTAAAGGGAACAGAGGCAGGGAGAGGGCATTAAAATTAGTATGATGCATTTTCTGCTCTGAAAGAGTTATAAGGAAACACAAGTTTTCAATTAAAACAAACAAACAAACAAACAAAAAAACCCAGGAGACAGGCTATGTAAGAAGTAGGAACAGCATGGCAATTAAGTGGAAACTCAAAGTTGAAGACCCAGGGCTTCCCATTCCTTTCCCAACTCCAATAAAGGTGCTATTTCTCCACTAGAGGGAAATGAAGAGGAGGAAGAGATAAAAAACTTAGACACTGTTTAGGTTAAAAAACACCTGAGAGCTGGGTGTGGTGGCGCATGCTTGTAGCTTGTAACCCCAGTACTTGGGAGGCTGAGACCTGAGGATCCAGGTTCGCAGCCAGCCTCAGCTACTTAGTGAGGTTCTCCACAACTTAGTGAGACCTTGTTTCAAAATAAAGAATAAAAAATGGGGCTGGGGGTATAGCTCAGAGGTAGAATGCCCCTGAGTTCAATCCCTAGTACCAGGAAGTGTGTGTGTGTGGGGGGAGAACAAACCTGAGAGAGCTCACATTATTATCTATGATCATTTGACTGAACACTTTGCTAGAGTATTTTACTCATAGAGGTCCTAGAAGAATGTAACTATTTAAATTAAGAGCAATATGTGGAATAATGATGAAATGTTAACAATTAAATCTAAGGAGCCAGGTCCTTTGGCCCACACTTGTAATTCCAGCGGCTTGGAGGGTTGTGGCACAGGAAGATTGCCAAATTCTAGGCCAGCCTGGTTAACTTAGCAAGACCCTGTTTTCAAGGATAGAATGCCCCTGGGATTCAATCAAAGGAAAAAAAAAAAAACAAAAACAAAACCTAGATCCTAGGGTTGGCCAACTTGAAAAGATGAGAGAGTAAAACTGAAGTTCAGAGTGTTTGTGGGCCTGCAGCCTCTATCATAACTTACCTGATGCACATATTGTAGCACAAAAGCAGTTACGGACAATACATAAATTAATGAGAAAGTTCTAATAATGCTTAATTGTAAAAAAGATTTTCCCCATTGGCCATAGTTTGCTGACCTCAATTTAATCTACACATAAGAAAATCAATTCAGCAGACAACTATGGGGGAATTGCCATTTTAAAATTCCAAAATTCACAAAATATTTGACAGTGAATTCAGAAGAAAAGTTTGGATTGTGAGGGCACATTTGAATTTTTTTTTTTTAACTTATAGATATTAGAGTAATAATGTAATAGGACACCTATATTTGGACATTTCTAGATTGAAAGCAATTTAAATTTTCTATTTCCTATACCAAATAAAAACAAATCTAAAGTGACCACTGACAAGATGACTGAAGAGAAATAAAATGAACCTCTTAACTGAGCACGGTGGCACACATCTATATTCCTAGTACTTGGGAGGCTGAAACAAGGAGGATCACAGGTTCCAGGCCAGTTTCAGCAACATAGAAAGATTGTCAACAACTTAGTAAGACCCCGTTTCAAATTTAAAAAATAAAAAGAGGTGAAAATGTAACTCAGAGGTAGAATGCACTCTGGGTTCAATCCACAGTACCAAAAAAATAGTAACCTCTTTCATACTTCATAGAAATTCTTTTAACAATACTCCTATGAAGGAAAGCTATGCCAATAACAATACTACAACACTCTGATTCACCTTTCTCATCGCTAAAAACCATTACTGAATGGGATGGGTGCTCTTCAAGAGTAGGCATATGTTAGGGATAAAATTAATGCCTATTAGAAATGTTAAGACAAAGACTAGTAGCACCAGATACTTTGCTCTCTTGGCAGCAAAATATTTAATAGTGAGTAATTATAAAAGTAGGTAATTATAAAATCATCTACATTAATTTAGATTGTGAAAACAATTTAAATAACTGAACAAGATTTTATCCTTATACTTGCATAAAACTGTAACCACCATTAACATCTTATAACATTAAAAACCTATTAAATATTCAAACCTCTATCTAGCAATCTAAAATTTTAATGTTTTTTTTTTTTTAGTCGTAGTACTGGGGAATGAACCCAGGGCATCTTACTCTGAGCTATATCCCCAGTCCTATTTTATTTTTTAGTTGAAAGCAGGGCCTCACTAAGTTGCTGAGGCTGGCTGCAAACCTGCAATCCTCCTATCTCAGCTTCCCAATACTGGGATTACAAGTGTGCGTCCCCATGCCCAGCTAAAATTCTCATGTTCTAACAAAAGAATAGGAAAGTAACATTTCACACTATTATTTATGTGATAAGACAATAACTTAATTAACAAGTTTGAATATCATATGCCGTCTTCTAAGCGGTCAATTGGAAATTATTTCAGTAATTACCGCTTCATACCTATTCAACATACTTTTTAAAAACTTATATTGTATGGCCCATCTACAAAATTTATAGATAGAGAATGAAAGGGCAAAAATAGTTTGGGATACTTATAACTGGTATAATATGAAACATTTAGAGTTTGCATAAATGGCTATAAGAAATCTTGTGGTTATTACAAGGACCTTGAAACTGTTGAGTTTTTAAAAAATATCATTCTATATAAGTCACAGTTCAAAATAAATTTTTAAAAAGCTCAATAAGTGAATTTTCAAACTTATCAGTACAGTAAAAACAATACAAAGTTACATAGGATTAAAGTAAGCCAGAAAGCAATTTTTATAACTTTTTCGAGGCAAGCAACAGCCAAAAGTAAATGAATAAAACTTCTATTATTCACATACAAAGCTAACTTCAGAGATAAATCTCTAACATATTACTTTTCCTGTTTTGAAAACAATCCACATATGCTACTGCAAAGCAATTTGGTTACATTACATAGTTCTACCTCCACTTGGATTTTTTCCATATTTAGAAACGTTAAAAGTAATCAAAATTGACAATTTAAAAACCAATATGTTCATTTTATTAGCAACACTAGCCAGGTGAAGGAAATCCAAAGGCAGGAAATAGGTATTGGTGAAACTATGCTCAGGAAAACTTCAAGGGGAATAAAACACTAGAGGGCAGCATTAAACTATTGGGGCTTATGCTGGGCAGCCTTGACTGGCAAACTTCAGCGAGCAAAGTAGAGGTGTGTGTTGCAGGAATGGTAATAGCCTTTTAATATAAAACAAAACTCATGGCATTTCCATTTGTAAGGTTGGCACTCTATAGATAAGGGCTGACATTTTTATCCAAAGTATCTCGACAGGTTAAAGCTAAGTTTAAATTTTGTTTCAATTAACATTTTTAACTTGATTAGAGTTTGACAGAAGGAGCATGGTGGTGCAAACCTGTAATTTCAGTACTTAGGAGATGAGACAGGAGAATCACAGGTTCAGAGTCAGCCTTAGCAACTCAGTGAGACCCTGTCTCAAAATAAAAAATAAAAATAGGACTGGATGTGGCTTGGAGTAGAATGCCCTAAATTAATTCCCCAGTACCTACCCCACACACACACACACACATACCTGACAAACAACCTTCATACATTGATTGAATGTGTCATGAGCACTATGTGACAAAAAGCTGTAGAGTATATCCCCCCTCAAAAAATTTAGTTTGGCAGGGAAAACAAAATGCACAGAAGTAATTATAAAATACAAGAAAGGCAGGAAAATTCTACGGTTATTATGTATGAATAACAGAACACAAATAATAGGATAACTGTATCCTCTCAAAGGCCCAGGAGAAATCATCAAACCTCACTTTGGGGGTAATCAAATAACAACAGAAGCCAGGCATGGCTGCGCACACCCGTAATCCCAATACTTGGGAGATTGTGATAGGAGAATCACAGGTTCAAAGGCAGCCTCAGCAACTTTGTGAGACTCAGTTTCCAAATAAAAATAGGGCTGAGAATGTAGCCAAGGGGGCAGAACATCCCTGGGTTCCATCCCTAGTACCTCCCCCCCAAATGAAAAAGAGAAAATAGTCTTCAACCACTAATTAAAGAATGGAAACATTTGCATGCAGACATGCAGAAAAGAAAGGTAAAAATAAATACCTGTAACCTTTGGTTTACTTTTTTTTTTTCTTTTTCTTTTTTTGGTGATACTGAAGACTAAACCCAGAATTCTACCTCTGAGCCACACCCTAGTCCTATTTTTTTTTTTTTTTTTGGTTTAAAACAGAGTCTCACTAGGTCACTGAGAGTCTTGCTATGTTGTGGCGACTGTCCTCGAACCTGTGATCCTCCTGTCTCAGCCTCTCAAAGTACTGGGATTACAAGTATGCGCCACCACACCCGGCTCAGCATCTCATTTACTTAGTCACAGTAAACACATGAACTATAGGTTTAATAATACTTCAAATTCACAAATAAAGATAAGACATTTACTCAAGGTGGCCAAACTAGTTAATAGCAGATCCAGGTTCTGAACTTTTTATCTTACTTTAAATCCCTAAATTATTTCAGATACTGGCCAATACTGGGGATCAAGGTGGGTTGGGAGAGAACAGTGACATTTTCTTTAATTAAAAGCAAATGATCAGTCCATGGTGCTGCACACCTGTTAATACCAGCTACTTGGGAGGCTATCAGGATTGCCAAGTTCAAGGCCAGCCTGGACAACTTAGCAAGACCCTGTCTCAAAATTAAAAAAAAATAAAATGCAAATTATCATTCCAGCTGTTGAATAACTTCCCTTGCTATAATACCTATACCCTATCTTCTCCAAAAACCACTAGAGGGGGGGACATAGCCCCTTGGGCAGTATCTGCATATTAAACTTGAGGCCTCCTCAAAGTACTTCAAATCAGGTGCTCAATCAGGAAGAATTGTATTAGCTTTGTAAGCTGTTAGAATATACACTGGTAACTGCAAGACCTAGGACAGGTTGAGCACCCCAAAATAAAAACCCAAAATGTTTGGGACACCAACATGACTCCACATCATTCACCTTACCTCATGTTTGACAGGTTCCAAATAGAAAGCCAAATGCAGGAAAAATATTGTATGCAATTACTTTAGGCTGTATATAAGGTTTATATGAAATAAAAATTAAAATTCATGTTTAAATTTCGTGTTTAACTTGGGCCCCACCCCCAAGATATCGCAATACATATGCATATATGTGTGTGTGTGTATATTTATGCAAATACCCTCCCCCCAAAAAAGCCCCAAATTTGACACTTTTGATCCCAAACATCTTGGATAAGAAATACTTGACCTATATAAGCTTATTGTGGAATATATTTTTGATGTCACCTCAGTAGAGGTTTTCTCAACCATTTCTTTTAAAGTAGCACCAAGTCGGGCGAGGTGGGGCACACTTGTAATCCCAGTACTTGGGAAGCTGAGACAGGAGAATCTCAGGTTTCCGACCAGCCTCAGCTACTTAGGCCCTCCACAATTTAGTGAGACCCTGTTTCAAGATAAAGATAAAATATTGGGCTGGGGGTGTAGCTCGGAGGTAGACTGTCCCTGGGTTCAATCCCCAGTACTGCAAATAAATAAATAAAATTAATAAATAAATAAGTAGTACCAGTCTTCTAACCACAGTGGTTCTTAACCAGGGGTATGTTGACACAACTTAGATTTGTGGATTTGGGTAGAAGAAAAAGTTATTTAACCAAGGAAGTTTAGTCATTTCCTCAGTATTCCTGAATCCAGGCAAAATTCCAGTAACAGGAAATATCTAAAAAATCATTTAAATTCTTTAAACATCACTTAAGTCTTCTATAGTTTCAAATTAGTCATTAGACCAGCCACCTACTGTTGATACGCTTTACTAATGCACAGGTTACTTCATCATAAATATTTAATGTCTCGATAACTACTTCAATGTAATTGGTTTCTACTGTAATCTCATGTATTTCATTACATTTAAATCCTTCAGTGTGAGTTTCACTGCACAAAAAAATGTTTTATTTTCTTCATAGCATTGACATGTGTTTGTTTCTCTCCCTAGAGGAATGTTCAGTTCCTTTAGGTTGTGGTTTGTCTGGCATGGATTCCCAAGGTCTAGAAAAAAATGACTCATAGTAAGGTACTCAAATTTTTGTGTAATAGGGAATCATAATGTAAAACAGTACATAGGAGTCTTAAAGCTTCCAACAGCACTACTACAATTAGCTAAATTCTAAATTTCCAGCTTTCCTGAAGTATATCCCTTGCTTTTTCTTAATTATATAGAATTTACATACACATCCAAAATGAAAACACAAAATGTACACCTTCCATATGCTAACTTTCCTGGATGACTCAGTTCCAAGGTTAAAACTGGAGTACTCAATATTCGTGAAAAACAGTTTAAAGACGATAGATAATACTTTAAACAAATAAAAAGTAAAAAACTCCTGCGTTTGGTGTCATTCTTTTATTACTTTAGAACAGGTACTTGAATGAACGAGCCCTCCCACCGAGGGCAGCGCGTCCTGCTGAGACATCTCTTCCACGTGCCCAGCTCCTTAAAGACCGTGCATGTGGACGGGGTCCCACGTGAACGTGTCTGCACAGGAAGACCTCCAACGTCACGGTCGCCCGCGCCCTCGCAGGGCCCCCAACTCCTCGCGGGCCTTCGCAAGATCCCCGGGGAGAGGCCAGGCGCCCAGCCGCTTCCCGGGCCGGCGAGGGGGCCGCGCCCTCCGCCCCAGGGCGGCCAGGAACAAAGCCCGGGCCGCCGCGCCACCTCCGCCCCGGCCGCAGCTCAGCGACCCCGCGGGCAGGTCCCGACGCCCCCGCCCGCGCCCCGCGGCTCTTCGGTTGGAGGGAGAGCCCGGGCCCGCGAGGCCCCGGCGGGAGCGCGGCCGCGCCGTCCGTTAGCCTCGGGGCCGGAAGAGCGGCCGAGGTCCAGCGCGGGGTCCCTGCGCAGCCCGATCGCGCCCCCGAGGAGGACACGGCGGCTCGGGGCGCGGACTGCCCGCCCGCCCGCCCGCCCTCGGGCCCCGCCGCCCCGCGCCACGGCCCGCCGCCCGCGCCCAGGAAGCCCGCGCGCAGCCCCCCAACCGCCGCCGCCGCCCGCCCAGCGGTCACCGCCGCGGCCCGCGCGGTCCCCAGCCTCCGCCGGAGGCCGAGTGGGCGCGGGTCCCGCACGCGGGGCGGACGCTGCCGGCTGCCACCCGCGGCCCGGAGCCTCCGCACACGAGCAGCCGCGGCGCCCCGGCGCTCCCACCGCGCGCTCCGCTCGGCTCGCCCTCGCCGCCGCTGCCGACTGCAGCAGCTGCGGGAAGCCCAGCGCCCAGACCCCCCGAGGGACCGGGCCCCGACACCCGGGCTCCGCTCGCCCTTTCTACCCCCACGCCGTCCCGGGACTCGCAGCCTCCGCCGCGCACGGGGCCGGTTCTGGGGGAGGGAATGTAAACAAATCGGGGTTTTATAGTTACCTCACACTCGAGTGCCGTGTGCATCTCTTCTCCGCTCGGTACCAAACCCCGGCTGCACCAAATCGTGTATTCATCAAAGCCCGCTGCGCTACCTGCGTCGCGGAAGCCAGTGCGTCAGACGCCGCGCTACGCTAGCGGCGTACAGAGCCCACTCAGGTCCCTGCGCAGCCGCACCCGGTCCGCCTATGGGTGCTACGCTACGGGCGTACACGCACCACCCAGTCATTCACATCCGAGACGCAGCTTGCGTAGGGGAACTGCACCACTCGCGGATTCCGCATGTATGGTCGGAGCGACAGGAAATTCAAGTCTACGCAAACTGCGGAGCCCCGTGGCTCCTCGCTAGTTTTGTTCCAAGAAAGGACGCTGCGGGGGAGTTGGGGCGGCTTCCAACGCATGCGTGGAGCGCCCTTCACCCCTCGCTTTCTCCCAGCCCTGGCACGTCGGTTGCTGAGGCCTTGGGCAGGCGGACAAGAAATGGAAGCGCCCAGAGCACACGCTTCAGCCAAAAGGTTTCAGAGCGATACATACGGATGTTTACCACTTCATCGGAATTAAATATTGACATTAAATCAGTCCCTCCCCTCTGTAAAAGTAACCGTTTCAGACTCGTAAGAGCAAAAATGTGAACTTACTCAGATCTAAGTGAAAGGAGTTTTGCACACACCCCACCCCACCCCACCCCACCCATCAGCCTTTCAATACCCAAAGAAAAAGTTGAGTCCCGAGTATGTCATGCCTTTAGCATTTAGAGTGAATCTCCAGGCTTTGCCAACTTCCCAGGTCTTCCCACCACACCTCCTACTCCCTAATTGATCCATTGTTTCTTAACACCCAAAGGCAAAACCTCCTGAATCAGCCCAGCAATTCCTCGGCTCTTGCCTATCCCGAGCTCTACCTCGCTCCCATTCCTTTGTTCATGCCACTGAACGGTCTCCTCCCCTTTTCTTAAGCAACTAACAAGCCACTTTTTTTCTTCAAAGATGGCTCTGGATACCTTCCTTTTTACTTCCTGTCTCTCAATCCCCATGTTGAGGTTTATCTGTATTCTACTTAGAGTGCCAGTGTTTGTGTATTCAATGGGAATCTACCTAATGGAGTGAATTCTGGAGGTGCCTTCTTGATATGTAGCAGAGTGTGTTTAACCTTGATCAATAACAACTGCAAGCTCTACTGTGTGTCAGGAGCTTCCAAAGTGCTTTGCATGTTTATTAATTTAATCCCCATAACACAGTGAAATAGAAATTATTCGGGAAACTAAGGCACACGATATTAAGTAATTTGCCCAAGATTACACATAGCAGGGAGGAAGGAGAGTTGAGATCCAACCCCAGAGTATAGCTACATAGTTCTGCTATCCTGCAGATAACAGCCTCATAAAAGAAGGTGGTTTTAGCTGAGCATGGTGATACATGCCTGAAATCCCAGTACTTGGGGGGCTGAGAGAGGAGGCTCACAGGTTCCGGACCAGCCTCAGAAATTTAGGGAGACGCTCAGTAACCTAGAGAGACTGTTTCAAAACAAAAAATAAAAGGGCTCAGTGGGAGAATACCCCTGGGTTCAATCCCCAGTACCACAAAATAAAATAAAATAAAAGTAAATCCAATGGCCTTTTTGTTCTTTGAAGGATTAGAAAAGAACCAGCTATACTAGAGTATATGAGTAACACCTTATATCCCAATATTTAGCTGTCACTGAAGGAAGTCCATGTCATAAACCTGGCTTTCCCTTCCATGGAAGAAAATAATCATGATCCACAATAAGGCCATTAGATAAGAATACAAGGAATACCGATAATGGGGGTGGGGCATTAAGTACCAGAATAGGTGTTAAAGAATTGAGAAAGGAAGATGTCAGGGATATGTAAGTTCTAGGCCTTAAAATGTAGAAGATTCATTTCATTCCTGTTCTTCAGGGTCTGTGGCACCATGTAACTGTAACTTCTAAGGAGGCAAGCCCATTGTCAAAATGGAGAGGTAGGACCCATGGAACAGTCTTCTGTAGAGTCTTTGAGAAATTATGGCTCCCCCATTTTTCGTAGAATCTTTAGACTTGTCATTACAAAAATTAAGATAGATGGGGCTGGGCATCTAGCTCAGTGGTACACCAGCAAGTGTGAGGTACTCGGTTCAATCTCCAGCACAGCAAAAAGAAAAAGAAAATGGGCCCTGAGAGGTCCATCAAAGTTCTCACTAGAGGATCATAGCTTCCCTTCTAGATCTTACTTTAAATAGCAAAATTGGGGTAGGACTGAGTGGTAGAGTGCTTGCCTAGCATGCAGGAGAACCTCAGTTCAATTCCCAGTACCACACATACATACACACACACACACACACACACACACACACACAGATAAGGGGCAAGATTTGTGTTTGTGAGAAGGCCATCCTCTTCCTTAGAGCCCACCACTTGGAGATGCCAAGAAGAGAGAAACGAATCTAACTCTGGTAAGAAACAAATCTGACTAATGCACCTGACAAGTGAAATCACTCTGAACTGGTAGGCTTATGCAGTAAAATTGAGTTTCAGGTTATCTGCAGAGACAAAAATAGATTGGAGAAATGAAACAACTAACAACAACAAAAAAAAAAAAAAAAAAAAAAAGAAAAGAAATAGAAGCAACTCCCTGCCCAGAGAAGAAAAATAAACTTTACTATTTGCCTAGACGATCCTAATATTAAGACTAGCCAGATCTCTTATTCTCAAATCACAGGAATGCAAACAAGAGACCTACAGCATGAGGCACCTCTACTGGAAGAGAGACAATAACAGAGGAGCTTTAAAGCCTCTGATTCACTGTGGCAAGTTCTTTCATAAATAAAAATGAGACCTGGCTCAAGAGAAAGAAGACCTACTCAGAGGAATGAACAAAAGCAAAAAAAGCTCAGGGTGAGAATCAGACTAACAGACAGACAGTACATCTGCACCGAGATTAGGAAGGCTTCTCCTTAAACCTAATTGTATCCACCAAACCTTGGAATTCTATATTTAGCCCTGCAAGCCTAGGCATTGAAACCAAAGAGACTGTGACTCTGAGAGAACTTACTGCCACTTATTACTTATTTACACTGCTGTAAGAATAACCTCCCCTCCCTGGTCTTTTCTGAAGAGGACATTCTGAGAAAGGACAAAACATGATTATCTGGATTCCTAAGGGTAGTGTGGTACAAGGGAAAGAAGGAAAACTGCACAGATCCCCAACCTCTCAATCCTGCATCCACCAGCCTTGTTCACTCAGAGATGAAGAGGAGCAGTAGACATGGTAGGCAGTCACTTACATGGACCATGGGGACCTAGATGCCACCAGGCAGCCAGCCATTTTAGATCTTTTGAATTCTAGCTGCACAGCAGAAATCAACCTTTTTAAAACTCAACTCACCCCAAGAGAATTAGAGAAAAGTGGCATGAAAACATCTACATCAATACTGGAAATCTGAAAAGTATTCTATATGATTACACTTCAATTTAAGGAAAACTATCAGCATGGAAATGAATTAGCAATGTTACCATGTAAATTTATTTAAAAAAAAAAAGTTTGTTAAACTAGTTGAAATTAATAAGTCCATTTTTTAAAATTCCTTTTAAAATGTCATCACATGAGAACAAATTTCAAATCTTGCCTCGGGCTTCTAAGATTAATTAATCCCAATTAGTAAGGAGAACCATTTCACAACTGACATTTATGAAAACAGTCATGTATATCTTTTAAAATCAAGACATACTTATTTTATCCTAGCAAATACTGCTTACCTTTGTTTATTTAAAATTTTGACAGCAAGAATGCAGAAAATTCTAAATATTAGGGGAGTCAATAAATGAATTGTCAAAACAAGGGTGACTCGTAGGGATTTCTAAATTTTTCTTATACTATTTCTAAGTAAAACTCAAATCATATTTTATTTTTAGCGAAGTAAGCCATTTTTCTAGCCAAGCATCATGCTGCATGTCTTAATCCCAGGATTTGGAAGACTGAGATGGGAGAAATGCAGGTTTGAGGCCAGCCACAGCAACTTAGGGAGAACTTATTTCAAAACAAAAAATAAAAAGGGCTGGGGGTCCAGCTCAGTGTAAAGCACCTCTGGCTTCAACTCCCAGTATAATTAATAAATAAGTAAATAAATTTATTTTTTTAAAAAGAGGTCATTTTCCAGTCTTCATAGAATCCCATAAATCACTTTATTCCAGTACATATCTTAGAGAAGTTTTAGGAACTTCCTAACATGGGGAATGCTTCAGGCAATGCCCAACAGTTAGCAAGCCACCACGCTTGGCTGGCTTTCTTTCTCATAGATGATCTCATCTGCAGCCTCTGAATGATTTCATCACATCCAAGTTTCATCCTAATTACAATGACAGTTGCTTTCTCTAAGCAGTTATGTTTCATAACTGTTGGTCTTCCCACCCTACACACATGAAATGGTATGGCTTAAAATGTGTGAGGCACTATGTGAATAATTTAAATATGATAATTTTTTTAATTTACAACAACCCCGTGAAGTGCACTTTATGACATCCATTTTATAAGAATACTTAGGTGGCCACATAGCATATGGTGGAGCCAGGATGCCAGTCCAGGCCATCTGGCTCCTGAAGCTGTGCTCATAGCCTATACATTACACTGTCTCTAATAGCGAGACTTGCAAAACACTGTTTTTTCAAGAATACTTATACTACTTTTTCTGAAAATATTGATAATTAAAAAGAAAAGAAAATCAAAGGAACCATAAACTGGTGTCTTCTCAATCTGCAAATGCTGTAAGTCAATGGAAATTTTATCTTTATGGGACTAGGGATTGAACCCAGGGGCATTCTATGTCTAAGCTATACCCTCTGTCCTTTTACTTTCTTATTTTGAAACAGGGCCTCATTAAGTTGCACAGGCTGGCCACAAACCAACAATCCTCCTCTCTCAGCCTCCCAAATACTGGGAGTACAAGCATATGCCACTGTGCCTGTCACAGAAATTTTAAATGTAATATTAAATAAACAAGAAGAAAACATATCAAGATACTTCTCTTGTGAACATTTGTTTCTTTTTGCTTTATCATTTGACTTGACTAAAATCAATCGCAAGGGTGATGTTTATTCCAGTCTTTTAAATTAGAATGTTAATTAGTCAATCTGGCTATACATACAGTAGAAAGCAAAAGCTTTCTGGTTTTTATGGTGATTTGATCTAGTTGTTCAAGTATTTATATCAGTAAAGTTATATTAAAAATTAAGCAAAGTCAGGTGTGGTGATGCACGTTTGTAATCCTAGTACTTGGGAGGCTGAGTCAGGAAGATCACAGGTTCACGGCTGGCCGCAGCAACTTTGTGAGGCCCTCCACAACTTGGACCCCTGGTTCAAAATAAAAATAAAAAATAAAACAAGGCTGAGGGTATAGCTAAGAGATAGAATTCCCCTGGGTTCAATCTCTAGTACCACAAAAAAAAGAAAAAAAATTAAGCAGAATCAGGTGTATGTTAATGACTTCAATCCTAATAATATAAATATAGGTCACTAAGGTGCAAATCAATAAAGAATTGGCTGGGTTCAGGAAAATATATTGTAGCAAACTTAAAGTGAAATTCATTTAGGGGATAAAAGGTACGTTTTATTTTTATTTTTATTTTTATTTTTTGTGGTACTGGGGATTGAACTCAGGGGCATTCTATCTCCGAGCTATACCCCCAGCCCTATTTTTTATTCTTTATTTTGAAACCGAGTCTCACTAAGTTGCAGAGTATCTCACTAGGTAGCTGAGGCTCGCCACGAACCCGGATCCTCTGGTCTCAGCCTCCCGAATGCTGGGATTACAAGCATGCGCCACCACGCCCGGCTTAAAAGGTACGTTTTAATCTTCAGATTCATATGTATCTATAACCTCTGCAAGTCTACCTTGGAAAAGAGACAAGTATTAAGGGATGGACATATCTTCAAGTAGAAGTCTGGGTTTCTATTCAGTACAAGACACTATGTTAAGCAGCTGGGATACCAGTGTGAACAAAATGAGATTACAGTCCTTAAATAGATTACAGTCCAGTGGGGAAGGTAATCAAAGAGTTACAGCTGGGCATAGTGGCACACACCTGTAATCTCAGTACAAGGATTACCAAGGCTGACCCAAGAGGATTCCAGGTTTGAGGCCATCCTGGGCAATTTAACAAGATCCTGTTTCAAAATAAAAAGAGCTGGGGGGGGGGGGTACAATGTGGAAGTAGAATGTCACTGGGTTCAGTCCTCTTACCAAGAAAAAGAAATTATAGAGTGTGAATTGCTATGTCAGAGATCAGTATTGACTACTACAGCAGCAAAGGCCCAAACTTGGGGATATACTCGGGCTTCTTAAAGGAAGTGACACGTGACGTCTGACCTAAGGATGAGTAGGTAAGAGCCAGATAAAAGTGGGGGGCAGGCGGTACAATCCAAGCAGATAAGCAAGAGCATGATTTGTAGTGTGGGGAACTGAAACAACACAATCTTCTGTGGTTTGGGCATGGAAGAGTTGGAGCTATGAGACAGGACTGGTGAGCAAGGCCTTTGTGTACCATATTAAGGAGCCTGAATATCACCCTCAGGGTAAGAAGAGCCTCTGAAAAATTTTAAACAGGCAAGTGCCCACAATCACAGGCAAGAAGGGAACCAAAGAATGTGCTTAGTGTGACAGGCAAAGTAATGCCCTTTCCCCTCCCCAGGGAGGCCCCTCCTCACCCCTGCAACCTGTGAAGGTGCTACGTACATGGCAACGGGGAATACAGGCTGGAATGGAGTTATAGGCCGGATAGAATTACATAGGTCCCTAAAAGTAGAAGGAGGGAGAAAAGGACAGTGGGAGGGAAACACCACTAAGTCAAAGGAGTAATGGTTAGAGTGAGGCTGGAGAGAGGAGGCCACTTGCAGGTGAAGGCAAGCCACCTCACCTGTAGAAGCCAGAAGACAGGACTCCTGCTGACACTTGGGTTTTGTTTGGCTCAATGAACCCTGTGTCAGGCCTCTGACCTACAGAAATGTGAGATGACAAATCTGCAAAGTTTAAGCCACTGAATATATATTAGCATGTTATGGCAGCAAGAGAAAATTAAAATGATTAGGAAGCTATTACAGAAATAACTCATGTGAGAGGCGATGATGGATAAAGAGAAATTGTTTAATTTGAGAAGTGTTGAGATAGAATCAAATTTGAACACCAGCTCTACTTACTAGCTGTGGCCTTCATGTGACGATTCAGTTTCATTTTCAATACTTCAGGATGAAGCATTGAAAACAAAACATTACAGGGTTTTGTTTAACTTCTCTTTTTTTCATCAAGGTAATGAATACATTAGCTCTAAAATTCAAATAGAAATACATGGTATAATATGAATAAACCTTGAAAATACTAAGTGAAGCAAGTCAGACAAGAACAAATATTGTACAATTTCACTTCACTGAGATACCTAGAATAGTCCGTTCATAGAGATGGAAACAGAATAGAGGTTACCAGTGACTAGGGGTGGGGAGTGGAAAGAGATGTGGAGGCAGTTAATGTTTCCCTGGGTACTGTTTACAAAGCTTCTTTATGGAATGATGAAAAATAATGAAAGTTAAAAAATGAAGCATTAAATACATATAAATTAAATAAATGTATTTCCTAGTATCTACAGTGTTCAAGGAATTGGACTATATTATAGCACATAAGTGATTTTATAGAGTTTCTATCTGGTTTTTGGTATCGAGGATTGAACCTGGTGCCTCATGCACGCTAAGCACATGCTCTACCACTGAACTATACCCCCAGTCTCTATATGTAGAGTTTTTAATGTAATTTTGAGAATAAGTTTCCAGGATTTTCTTCCTATATTTTAAATAGGAATTTAAAATACACCAGACACGGTGGCACACACCTATAATGCCAGTACTTGGGAGGCTGACACAGGAGGATCGAAGGTTCGCAGGCAGCCTTAGCTACTTAGTGAGGCCTTCTAGGCCTTCAGCAACTTAGACCTTGTTTCTTTTTTTTTTTTTTTTTTTGGTACTGGGGATGGAACCCAAGGGCATTATACCTCTAAGCTACATCCCCAGCCCTATTTTTATTCTTTATTTTGAAACAGGGACTCACTAAGTTGAGGAGGGCCTCACTAAGTAGCTGAGGCTGGCAATGAACCGGATCCTCCAGTCTCAGCCTCCCAAGTACTGGGATTACAAGCATGCACCACCATGCCCAGCTCTAGACCCTGTTTCAAAATAAAGAATTGAAAAAAAAAAAAATAGGGCTGGGGGTGTAGCTCAGAGGTAGAATGCCCCCAGGTTCAGTCTCCAATTACACACACACACACACACACACACACACACACACACACACACACCACACCAGTATCTTTGCAGTTGGAGTGGTTCTGAGATAATCAAAATGTACAGGTAGTTACATGAGTTAGTATGGTGCTGTTGTTCCTCTGCCCAGCATTCACTTTTAAATAAAGTAGTTAGATTGGTCATGGGTGAAGCCACTGGGCACAGTTTGAATGTGATGCAAATGTGGTTTTAAAAGTAATTGGCCAGCCGGCCGTGGTGGCGCACGCTTGTAATCCCAGCATTCGGGAGGCTGAGACCGGAGGATCCGGGTTCGAGGCCAGCCTCAGCTACCTAGTGAGGCATTCCGCAACTTAGTGAGACCTGGTTTCGAAATAAAGAGTAAAAAATAGGGCTGGGGGTGTAGCTCAAAGGTAGAACACCTCTGAGTTCAATCCCCAGTACTGCAAAAATAAAAAAAAAAAATAAAAAATAAAAAAAATAAAAGTAATTGGCCCTGCAACCTCAGTACTTGGGCACTTGAAACAGGAGGATTGCAGGTTCAAGGCCAGCCTCAGCAATTTAGCAAGAACCTCAGCAATTTAGTGAGACCCTGTTTCAAAATAAAAAATAAAATGTGCTGGGGTGTAGCTCAGAGATACAATGATCCTGGGTTCAATCCCCATTACTACCCCCCTCAAAAAATTTTTCATTGGTTCCATTCCAAAACAGATCCACCTTCTTAGGGGGAAATTTAAAAATAACTAAGTTACCTTTAACCTAATTAATTTTTCAACTATGTTTAGAAACAAAGTTCTAATGCTCTAATTTATGTCTCCTTTTATTTGAATTTTTATACTTTGTAGCACTCCACATTCACATAGAAAGCAAAGCAAATTTTTAAATATTTATTGCATGTGTACAGAATCAAAGCTATTATTCAATAATATTAAATAACAAGTTTAGTGACTCCTATTCAGCCAATTCTAGATTAACCTGGTAATGGGGTGATGCTGAGGTGTACAACAATGAAATTTCTATAATCTCTTATTCATCAGAAATAAATAAACTGACTTGTGGGCTAGCTGTGGTTAAATGATTTTATGGGTTTGGGACTAGGGAAGGGAACATGGACAATTATACCTGATTAGCCAGTAAAGAATAGATAAGAAGGTAAGAAATTCACATTCAAAGTTCCAGGTTTTTTTCTCTTTTCTCATCTCCCTCATCCAACTCCAATCTACCAGAGCTTGGTATTTCTTTCAGACCATCAGTAAATAGCTACAGTTATTCTACAAAATGGTTTTTATCCATTCCAATAATTAGTAGAAGTGATAGCATTACTAAATATCACTTCACTAATTTGAGTGTATAAATGTCATATTATTTGATAACTATATTCTGTGAACTACGGACAGAGATTCTATGATTTTGCAGTGTTAAATCAACCCACACAATAGAAATGAAACAGGCTGAGCAGATGCAGGAGGGCATGAATCCCTTAGCATTTCCTAAGTGAACATCTCTGCAGGTACTCTAGCTTTTCTTTCCTCCTTTTCATAACAGTAGATATATAAAAAGACATTTTGCCAGGTGTGGTGGCAGATACCTGCAATCCCAGTACTTGGGAGACTGAGATAATAGGATCTCAGGTTCGAGGCCAGGCTTAGCAACTTAGCAAGACCCTCAGCTACTTAGTAAGACCCTTTTTCAAAATCAAAACATAAAAAAGGGAGCTAAGGATGTGGCTTAGAGGTAGAACATCTCTGGAATCAATCCCCAATACCAAAAAGAAAAAAAGAAAAGACTTTTTTACACATTTACTTGACCTCCTTTCTCAACTCACCAGTTGATTGAAGTTGGGCTTCCATCCCTACCACATCACCCAATGGCCACCACTGACTACTTTTTTTGTCACTTTCAACTGGTATTCTATTTGATTTCTCTGCTAATTTGAGGCAGTTAACCACATCTTCCCTCAGATCCTCAGGGAATTTGATGAGTTTGATAGTAGGCTAAGAAGACATGCCGAGGACAGACACCTTAAGCAGTAGCCAAAGGGTAGTGCCTTTTCCCCCATGCTGATTGCCCCACCAAGTAAGAGACATGCCCACCTCTCCCACATCTAGCCTTGCTCCCCTTTATATAAAATCTGGAACATCCTCTACATTAATACCAGATAGCATTCTTGTTTTTCAATAACTCCTCTGGTGGCTCATTTCCCAGCTTCTTCAAGAGCTGTTTTTCTCTACCTTCCATACACACAGGCAACCTCTTCTGGGCCCTCTTATTTATCGTGCTATACTAGTGTTTGTAAAGTAGTGGTTAAAGGACCACTTGCATCAAAGTCACTAAGGGCTCTTATTAAATAAGTGCAATTTCTAGCTGTTCTTCAAGACCTGCTGAACCAATATGTTGGGGGGAGGAGGGAATAAAAATCTGCATTTAAAATTGGCTCTTACAAGCCAGGCGTGGTGGCGCACGCTTGTAATCCCAGCATTCGGGAGGCTGAGACTGGAGGATCCGGGTTTGAGGCCAGCCTCAGCTACCTAGTGAGGCACTCTGCAACTTAGTGAGACTCGGTTTCAAAAATAAAGAATAAAAAATAGGGCTGGGGGTGTAGCTCGGAGGTAGAATGCCCCTGAGTTCAATCCCCAGTACCGCAAAAAAAAAAAAAAAAAAAAAAAAAAAAAAATTGGCTCTTACATAATTTTTTTAAAATTTCACATTAGAGGAGCTGTGCATACTTGCCTAGAAAGCTCAAGGCCCTAGGATTGATCCCCAGAGCATATGAACAAACAAAAAATCAGGCGGGAGAATTACTGCCTAAAATATTCATTCTGAGCAATTTTATACAATCTTATATTGGACCAGTTTCCATTACTATAACAAAATACCTGAGCTCAGTAGCTTATAAAAAAAATTTAGCTAACCGTTTTAGAAGCTGAAAGTTTAAGATCAGGCAGCCCCACTGATTTGTTGGAGGAAAAGGAGGTCAGGGCCTCCTTTGCTAGATCACTGTATGACCAATGGCTTTGTGGTGAGAGCAAAGGAACCCACAAGAGATTACATGGGAAGCTGGGGAGCTGCAGAGTTCTCTTATATCAACACTCTCATAGGAACTTATCAGTCCCATGAGAAATACCTTAATCTTTTCTAAGGGCACTACATCAAAGACCTAAAGTCCTCCTACTAGGCCCTACCTCTTAAAGGTCCTACCACCATCTCTTTTATTTTTATTTTTTCTGCACTAAGGACCAAACCCAGGACTTTATACATTCTAGGCAAGTGCTCTACCACTGAACTACAGCCTCAGCCCTTTTTATTTTAATATAGGGTCTAGTTGAGTTGCCCAAGCTCTCCTCAAACTTGTGATCCTCCTGCCTTAGCCTCCCAAGTAGTTGGGGTTACAGACGAGCACCACCAGGCATAGCTTTCTACCACTTCTTAATGCCACCATACTGGATACCAAGCTCCCAACACATTTGGTTTGGGGAACAAATCACATCCAAATCATAGCTAACCTAATGGCTTCATACTATCCGTATGCTGGTGGATCTCTTACATGACCCAATCTGAACACATTGTCTCACCATTGTGCCACTCCTCTCTTGTTTCCTCCAGTTCTCAAAATGGTTCCATTGTACTCCTTAGGAGGATAGAAGAGGGGAAGCAGACATTCTTGTCTCCTCTCTCAGCACAGTATCAATATCTGTAGGTTCTCTCTCCCTAATACTCTTGTTTATTTGTTTGTTTATTTTTAGAGACGAAGTCTTTCTATGTTGCCCAGGCTGGCATGGAACTCCTAGGTGCAAGGGATCCTCCTGTCTCAGCCTTCTGAGTATCTGCAACTACAGGTGAGTAGACTCTTGACTCATGCGTCTCACCACACCCACATCACTTCCCTAGTTAAAGTTATTATCATCTACTGCCTAGAAATAGTTGGCTCGTCTCCAGTCCACTCTCCAGGGTGAAAATCAGAGCCATCAGCAATTTGTTGAGTTACTCTCATGCATAAAACTACCAAAGCTTCACATAGCCCGAGTTAAACAACTTACTTAGCCAACAAACAATACTCAGTCTAATTGCCTCCCATATGTTCTCTGCAGATTTATATCGTATTACTGTACTCTAGAACTATACAGTCCAATAAGGTAGCCAGTAGTCACATGTTGCTATTTAGCACTTGAAATATGGGTCGTCTAAATTGAGATGTGATTTAAATGCAAACACACATTGGATTTTTAAAGCCTAGTACAAAACTATAAAAATGTCTCATTAATAACTTTTCATATTGATTACATGTTGAAACTGTAAGAGTTTAAATATATTGGG
Organism: Graphiurus murinus; assembly: GCA_004027655.1. NCBI lineage: Eukaryota > Metazoa > Chordata > Mammalia > Rodentia > Gliridae > Graphiurus > Graphiurus murinus. The sequence continues at coordinate 99,686 of PVLC010002084.1, forward strand.
TTGAAAATATTATTTAAATTTCATTAGATTCTTTATGTGCATGTATGTGTTACTGGAGATTAAACCTACTGGCTTTCTATCACTGATCTTTATACTTTCTTATTGTAACTACCAAAAATGTTTAAATTATTTACATGATTTGCATTATACTTCTATTGACCAATGTAACCCTAGAACTCTATGATCCAACCATACTCAATGTCTTCCTCAGATATCAATCATGCTTTTCCTTGCTTAAAGTACCTCCTTTCCTCTTCCTTCTCCTGCGCATCATCCAGGATTCCATTTATCTATCGCTCTGAGCTTCCCTGTCCCTTCCTCTTCCTAGACTATTCTGGGCTACAAGTTTTCCTATACACTGACACATAGATTCCCCACCATTGCACATCATTTACACTGTACTGCACTGTGGTTTACTTGCCTACCCCTCCCAGGATCAGGATGTGCCCTGTACTCACCCATTCCTTCATGGCAGGGGCTATGCCTTGTTCAGTGTGGTATCCCTTCAGTACCCAGCATATCGCTTGGTATAAAGTAGGCACTCAGTAAATACTACTAGAATGGCTGCTGGGTATGGTTTACTGGGACCCAAAGCATGAAACATGGTTGATAATAACATGTGTGGGAGGAGTTATGAATTAATATTTTCTCTTTGTTCTTCACCTATCTACATCCTACCCAATAACATACCCAAACCACTCTCACTGCTTTTGCCCACAGTAAGATCTTAAAACTTTACCACTTTATTTGACAGAAGAAATGATCAGAGAACAAAATGAACACAACTTTTGTCTTCCAAATATTTTTAAATTGCTTCACCGCTAGAAGATATTCACTGTGAGAAAAAATTACCTATTCGTTGGAAAACATTTTATAGCATTTCAGAAGATCAAGTCTTTGCAGGAATTTAAATGGGACCTAAAATCAAATCATTTCCCCTATAATCCTCCACTGTTGGCATTCACAGAGTTTTGAGCACATCAAAAATGCTGGCGTACTCACATTATAATTAACTTTACCACATTACTCCCTGCTTTTAAAAAATATATATTGTATGCCAAATATAAAAGCAGTAAGAACAGACAGTAATGATTTTCTTTCCTAAGTCTCATCAGATATTAATTTTAAGTGGCAGCCTTAGTATCCGTTCAATTTGAACACTCTAGAATTTTTAGGGTTTTTTTTTTCTTTTTCTTTTCTTTTTTCTTTCTCTCTCTTTTTTTCAAATGTGCATTGGGTGCACATGATGTACTTTCACAAATACATCAAAGTCAATCACAAAAACTGAACTTGAGAAGGAGGGAGGGCAAGGGAGTAGGGTAGGAATTGGGGAAGGGGTTAAATGAGAAATGTGTGCAGGTATGCCTTTATCAGCTGTACCTAACAAAGATGTATGATTACAATACACCAATTAATAAAAAAAATGTGCATTGGGCATAATGGGGTTTTATTCAGCTATAAAGAAGAACAAAATGTCATTTGCAGGAAAACATATGGAACTAGAGAACATTATGCTAAGTAAAATCAGTCCATCATAGAAAGTCAAGGGTCTTATGTTTCTCCTCACATGTGGAAGCCAGGCAGAAAATAGGAAAGAAAAGGGAATCCATGATAATAAAAGAAAAAGACCAGTAAAAGAGTCAAAGGGTATCAGGGGAGAACAGAGGGGAGGTTTGAGAAAGGAAACAGACCAAATAATATCATGTCTATATATGAAGGTATCACTAACAATCTTACTAGCACACGCTGGGAGGGCAGAAGGGCTAGCAGGATGCGGTTAGGAGGGAAACACACCAAGAGATGTTGTGTGCATATATGAATGTAATACTTTGAATCTCACTATGATGTATGATTTTATTGTACCAATACAATTCTAAAAATAAATAAATAAATATGCCGTGGGGCTTTTCGTGGTGCAGCCAGGGCTTTCATCTCTGTTTTTTGAGATGAAAATGTGTTGAGGATTTACAAAGACAAATCTTAAGACTCTCCTTGTTGTGAGGTGCTACTCAAGTGTCTCTCTGCTCCCACTGCTTTACTACTTAGTTACTCCTCAACACACTGTCATGCCCGTGTTCACCCTCTGGGGTGAAATGGCTCACTGGAAAGTCATCATAGAACGAGGGTGTGCAAAGACACGGGTGACAACTGAAAGAGTTTCCACGGGCCAAACCAGGAACAACTTCAGCAACAAAGTAAATATCATTTCGGATTATAACCTGAGTTTAAAATAAATATCCACAACTCCATGCTGATATAAGCAAATGATTGAAAACAAAAACGAATGAAGGAGAACAGACAAATATTCCATGTGGAAGAATTCCAAGTAATGTGTGTGATTTGCCATCCTCAAGGAGCAAGAGCATAGCTTCTAGTCACTATGTGTGGGCTGTGCACAGTGACTTCCCTTCAAAGAGCACAGCCTGGAAAAGAGAAGTGGAGAAACCTGACAGAGACGAACTCAGTCTGGTGATCAAGGTCAGCATTGCCAGGAATACATCATGCTGATAGTGTGCACTTTGGCTACGATGTGATGAAGATGGCATTTAGGGTCTTCCCACATTCAAAGGGTGTGGCTCAGTGGTAGAGAGCATGCTTAGCATTGGAGAGACCCTGGTGTGATCCCCAGCACCACAAGGGAAAAAAAAAAAAAAAAAAAAGGAAAATGACACTTTGCCTCCATGGTCTTCTTCTCCAAACCCCATGACCCCAGGATAATCATGAGAAAAGCTTTAGGGCCATTCTACAAAATAACTGAGCAGCACCCTTCAAACTGTCAAGGTCATCCAAAAATATTGAAAATTTGACAAACTCTCACAACCAAGGAGTTTTATGGGGCATGATGACTAAAGATAACATGATAATTTAGGTGGGATTCTGGGACATAATATCTTAGGTTAAAAACTAAGGAAATCTGAATTAACTATGATCTCTAGTTAATAAGAGTGTATCAACATGGGCCAGGCTTAGTGGCACACACATGTAGTCCCTATTACTCATCAGGCAGGGGAATCACTTGTGCCCAAGATTGTAAAGCCAGCATGATGAGCACCATAGCAAAACCCATCTAAAAAAAAAAAAACCAGAAAGAAAGAAAGAGAAAAGCCAGGCAATAGTACACTCCTACAATCCCAGTACTTAGGAGGCTGAGACAGGAGGATCACAGGTTCCAGGCTAGTCTTAGCAACTTTAGTGAGACCCTGTTTTGAAATAAAAATAAAAATATCTGAGGATTTAGTTCAAAGGTAAAATGCTCGAGTAAAAAAAAAAAAAAAAAAAAAAAACCATGGTGGTTCATAATTATAATATACTAGTATGTGAAGTTAATAATAGGGAAAACTGAATGTGTGAGGTATACAGGAACTCTTTATGCAACTTTTTCTGTAAATCTAAAACTGTTCTAAAGTAGTTTATTTTTTAAAGTCATCATTGACTTTTCTTTTTGTTTGTTTTTGTGGGACTGAGGAACAAACCCAGAGGCTTTCTACCCAGAGGCTTTCTGAGCTACACTCCCAGCCCTATTTTATTTTTTGAAACAGGTTTTCACTAAATTGCTGAGACTGGCTATGAACCTTCAATCCTCCTGTCACAGCCTCCCAAGTACTGGGATTTTAAGTGTGTGCCACCATACCCGGTTCATCATTGACTTTTTATTTATCAAATTTTACAGACTTTTCACAGTTTTCATCCTGTATTTTAGGATAATGTTCTCCTCATGGATTCTCTCTTTCTTTAGTATTTCCAGTAATACCTTCTCATTCTACCTAATATGCTTTTCTGATCTCTGTTTCCTAAGTTTCTAACTGTGACCACCTTATCATTTTACATTATCTTTCAGGGGGAAAGAAATCTCAGCAATTCCTGCAGCTTCAACAATGTTTGTTACATCGAACATTTCACAATCTGTATTTCAAGCCCAATTTTTCTTTTAAAACAAGTTATCTGCCGGGCGTGGTGGCGCACGCTTGTAATCCCAGCATTCGGGAGGCTGAGACCGGAGGATCCGGGTTCGAGGCCAGCCTCAGCTACCTAGTGAGGCACTCCACAACTTAGCGAGACCCGGTTTCAAAATAAAGAATAAAAAAAAAAAAATAGGTTTGGGGGTGAGGCTCGGAGGTAGAATGCCCCTGAGTTCAATCCCCAGTACCGTAAACACACACACACACACACACACACACACACACACACACAAAACAAGTTATCTACAGCCATTTAAGGATATTAAATCCAATATGTCAGCTAGGAGTAGTTGTGCACATCTGTGATCCTGGTGCTTGGGAGGCTGAGACAGGAGGACCACAGGTTCAAGACCAGTCAACAAAATTAATTAATTTATTTATTCATTCAATATGTCCCAAGGGGAGATCCTAAATCTTTAGGGTTTTAAACCCTAACCTTGCAGTGCCTGTTGTCTCTCTAATCACATTTTCTTTTTTTTTTTTTTTTTGGTACTGCAGATGGAACTCAGAGGCATTCTACCTCCAAGCTATACCCCCAGCCCTATTTTTTTATTCTTTATTTTGAAACTGAGTCTCACTAAGTTGCGGAGTGCCTCACTAGGTAGCTGAGGCTGGCTGAGAACCCGGATCCTCCGGTCTCAGCCTCCCGAATGCTGGGATTACAAGCGTGCGCCACCACGCCCGGCTCATGACTGTTTTCTTTACCACCATTATCCTCTCTGATTGCATACAAATATTGTTTGAATCTATTTATATCTGTTTCTTTTACTGTCACTCCATTAACTTTAATATTTACTAATACATAATTCAAAACAGCCTTGGCAGCCGGGTGTGTTGGCACAAGCCTATAATCTCAGTCCTTGGGAGGTTAAGATAGGAGGATCACAGGTTCAAGGACCAGTCTTAGCAACTCAGCAAGACCCTCAGCAACTTAGCAAGACCCTGTCTTAAAATAAAAAAATAAAGAGGATTGAGATGTAGCTCAGAGGTAGAATGCCCTTGGATTCAATCTCTAGTACCAAAAACAACAAAACAGAACAAAACACAGTCTTGAGTTTGTGGAGCCCAGAAGTGAGTCCAGGTACAAATGGGACCTACAGTACTGAGCAGAGGTAAGGGATGTCATTTTTTGTGTTATGGGAGGAGAAGGAAAGGAAGGGTACTTCCCCAGTTTAGGGAAATCATCATTGCTTTTGCAGGCCAGACCAGAGAATCGGGTCAATTTCCAATAAGCATGAGAAGCAACTGCCCCTGTCTTCTTTCTTTCTCTCTCTTTCTTTTTCTTCCTATCTTCCTCTCCCCACCCTCCTCATACTGAGGAATGAACCCAGAGAACTTCTATCTCTGAGCTACACCCCCCAGCCCTATTTTTTATTTTAAAACAAGGTCTCACTAAATTGCTGAGGTGGGCCTCTAACCTGAGATCCTTCGGTCTCAGCCTCCCAAGTACTAGGATTATAGGTGTGTGCCAACACACCGGGCTCCCTGTCCACTTCCTACGTGCAGCTTGTAGAGAAAGCCTTCCTATTGAATCTAATGGTCCAGGAGCACTAACTGCAGTGTGAGCTTTGTTCCTGAGACCTGAGAATTCTTTGCAAACATTGCCCCAAAATATCACAGCTTGTTAATTGCCACTGGATGATTGGATTCTCATGAAGCCATTTGCTACCCCCTCCTGCTTTTTTTCTTGCTAATAGAAACCTAATATTATTGAGACAACAGAATACCATGTACACAGGAAAGGCCAAAACCAAGCACCAAATGGTATATCTTTAATTAGTTTAAACTATGTGGGCCTCAAGCATTTTTATTTCAAGACCCTGTTACATTCTTCAAGACTGAGGAGGACTGCAAAATGCATTTGGTTATATGGATCATATCTATCAATATTTATTGCTCAAAAAACTAAAAAAATAAAAGATACTTAATCATTTAAAAATAAAAATAATAAGCTCACTATGTATTAGTGTGAATAATATTTTTATGGAAAAATAACTACAGTTTTCAAAATAAGAAAAATTGTCTTTTTAATTGAAGACACAGATTCTCATATCTAATTCTGCATCCAATCTGTTGTTTTGGTCTCAATCTGTTGTTTTGGTCTCTTTCTCTCAGAGAGAAAGAGAAAAAGAGGGAGAAAAAAATCTGGCCCTATACAAATACATAGGTGAAAAAGGAAGAAGTATTCTCATAGCCTTATTAGATAATTTTGGATATTCTTCTTTGGTACTACACTAAAACTCAAAAAACAATAGTTACTTTAAGGATCATTGCAGTGTACAATCGAGAAACAGTGACATTTTATAATATATTACTCTTCTTTTTTGGTACTGAAGATTAAACCCAGAGGCATTCTACCTCTGAGCTACACCCTCAGCCCTATTTTATTTCTTATTTGGAAACAGGGTCTCACTAGGTTGCTGAGAGCCTCGCTAAATTGCCAAGGCTGGCTTCAAACCTGTAATCCTCCTGTTTTAGCCTCCCAGGTACTGAGATTATATGTGTGCAACACCACACCCGGCTATACTGTGTTTTTCTTAATCTCTTCGTCTATTTTGCTTTTTGAATGCATCTTTTTACCCATGCATGATTTTGTAATATCCATCAGTCATTGGGAAAATATTGGCTCACTGAGTACACAGATCTTCCCAATGCTGACATATTTCATCATACGATGTTTAGGAAAAAAAAAAATTAAGTACCGAGAAGCTCTCCAACATTCTAATTTTCACCTGAAATCTTGAATTTTATCATTTGCAACAAACACTGTCAGTTGTTTTCCTTGAAGTGAGAGGCTGACTTTGTTTATTTTCACGAAAATGTCCACAAAACATCCAACTCTGAATAACCATACTTTGTTTGTCAGTCTTTTAGGTGAAATCATAAAAAAAAAAAAAAAAAAAAAAGTTTCATGAAAAAAGTTAATATTTCAGCTCACAAGTCAAACAGTTGCACAAGGGATACTGTGACTGAGATAACTATAGAGCTTCAGCAAGCACCCAATGCACAAGCAATCACAACATGAAACTTCTCATGAGTTCCCGGGAACGAAGAACATGACTGCCACCAGCACATTTTGGTGCCTTTCCTTTGGTGTTAGACTATAGGCAGAGCCACCCACCATATCTATGTCTGCATTTTCAGTGCAGAAGAAAAGACAAGTCATATCTTAGCATTATTAGGAATTTTAACCTTGTGAACTCCCTGAGAAGATCTCAGGGCCGCCCAGATTCTGTGACCACTGCTGAGTTAAGCCAATGTGATGTTCCATTTTATTTACCAGTTAGTTCTGGATGAGACCCATGAGATAGGTTTGGCCCAGAAGCTAAAGGGGCCTCTAGGAAAGGTTCTTCCTTTTAACAAAATATGTGGACACAGAAACTTCCCTTTTCTGCCTGGGGACTATGTCATCTATATGGGAAACCTAGAAATAGCCTGCTCAAGAGGACACCTTGAATTTGAGAAAATGGAAAACATACGGGCAAACTGATATCAGTGCTGAATCACTGAATTATTCAACCCTGAAACTGTTCTATCTCTGCCTAATACTTTACTGTGTAAATGACTTTCAGATGGATTTTCTGGTCTTTAACTTTGAATGCATCTTTAGTCAGATATATTCTTACATTTCTTGTCAATCTGTCACTATTCAAAAGACCTAAGGGTCTGATCATCAGCGTTTGGTTCAATCCAAACTCCCTGAAATGAGTAAGCAGAATAAAATGATTATAGAAAGCCATTTAACAAGGGAGGGTAGCTGAAAGAAGGCACAACAAGTTAAACAACTTGAATGTGTGGTTTATATGGAGACAAGTCTAATAAAAGAGACAAAATCACATTTTAATGAAAATACAATGAGCACCCTTAAAAGGGATGAGAGTGTAACACCAAAAACTCAGGGACTAAAAACATAATTCCCCCATTGTAGAGTAATTAGAATGTAACCAGGTGTTCAGAGGCAAAAAGCCTTGGCATATACTTAAGTGTCAAGAAATCAAATCACAGATTATTTAGTGGATCAATAGAAAAGTCCTAGTGTTCTACCAAGATGGAGATATGGTCATGTGTAAGCGACGTGAAAGAAAAAGTTACAATTATAATAAAGAGTTCCTTACAAAATAAAATAGGCTTGTCTTTTAAAACTTGAATATAGGTTTGAAGCTTTCTAATTCAATTTTATTTTAATCTTTAACTATCACACTGTGATATTCAGAAGATGAGATGCTTAAATCAGAAATAAAAGAGAAAAAATGGCCTTACTGACAGAAAAAAACTATTATTTTTTAGTTCTCATATCCAGTTCCTCTGTGAGAGTCAATGGAAATGCAGAAATGGCTCACAGCTATTTATGCCTTGTAAGATCTGAGTTCCTGTTTCTACAAAGAGAATTGAGTCTACCTTTAAATAATGGTTTTAGGAAAGCAAAAGTCACTATCTATAAAAATCAACTTTCAACTCCTCTAGTGTATAATAATTTTAAAACTGAAAGATGACAATATGTTTTAAGCTCACATGCCAAATACCATTGAATTTACGAATTTTAACTTAGCCAAGTTCTGGAATGCATGGACATTACCACATCAAAATTAATTATTTTAGAGGTTTCAAAATAGAGAAGTGCTGTTTCTTCATCATCAGATGATGATGAAGAAACCACATTCTCAGGTAGATGCAGGTGTAGACTCTAGGAGGAATAGACAGAACTATGAATTTTTTTTTTTTTTTTTTTTTTTTTTTTGGTACTGGGGATTGAACCCAGGGGCATTCTACCTCCAAGCTATACCCCCAGCCTTTTTTTATTTTTTGTTTTGAAACAGGGTCTCACTAGGTTGTTGTGCATCTTGCTAAATTGCTAAGGCTGGCCTTGAACCTAAGATCCTCTTATTTCAGCTTCCTAAGTACTGGGATTACAGGCATATGCCACCATGCTCAGCTAAAACCATGAACCTTTATTCACATTAGCAAATCTAGGACTAGAATAGTTTAAAAGGAAGTAAGTGGAGAGCTTAGGACCATGTTCCATACTTGACATTATCACTCAAATGCAACTTCATGGAAAAAGGTGTTATGTTTTGTTTTGAAATGGGGTCTCAGCCGGGCGTGGTGGCGCACTCTTGTAATCGCAGCATTTGGGAGGCTGAGACCAGAGGATCCGGGTTCGAGGCCAGCCTCAGCTGCCTAGTGAGGTACTCTGCAACTTCGTGAGACCCTGTTTCAAAATAAAGAATAAAAAATAGGGCTGGGGGTGTTGCTCAGAGGTAGAATGCCCCTGAGTTCAATCCCCAGTACCGCAAAAAAAAAAAAAAAAGAAATGGGGTCTCACAATGTTGCCCAGACTATTCTCAAACCCCTGGTCTCAAGTGATCCTCTTGGTTCAGCCTCCAAGTCAATGGGACTACAGGCATGTGCCACCACTCCCAGTCTGCCAGGAAAAGCTTTGATAAGGACAAGAAAACCATGAACTTCTTTGGCAGTACCTTATCTCCAATCAAAAGAACGATGAAATTCCTCTTCTCTAATATCAAAACAAATGAGGATAATGCACATTTCTAAAGTCCTTGAACAGAAAGCCTCAGCAATGAAAATATATTGCCCAAATTAAGAGTTACAGTCATGGTATGATAAAACAACTTCAGTAATTGTGCTCTATAAAGACAGTAAGTGGTCATATATATAGCAGTAATTGCGCATCTACTGAAGTTTTCCATCCTGTGTCATAAATACATCCTTAGCTTCTTTGTCTTTTATAGTTTGTTAACAGTGATCAGTATGTCTATAAAAGTTAGCTTTATTTTCTACCTTAAAATGGAATAAAATTGATCTTGTGGTAAAGCCAACACTTTCCCTACATTTCTGTTGCAAATTGACATAGATATTATATACTGGTAAATATTCTTAATCACAACTTGAGATTGCTTTTAAGGATATTTTCAGAAACAACTTCAAATCAAAGGTCCAGCACAGATTAATACATCTCCGTTCAATAGCATTTTTAAAAATCATTTTGAAGTGCTAACAGAATACAAGGCAGGGTATCAGCAACTTTTAAGTAAATTATGGTTAAATAAATTAATATACAAGTTCACCTACAGTTTGGTTCTATCAAAAAATAAGTTCTGGGGCTGGAGATGTAGCTCAGTGGTAGAGTGCTTGCTTACTATGTGTGAGGCTCTGGGTTCAATCCCCAGCACCGAAAAACTTTTAAGTAATATTGTATTTTCAGAAGTGTCTATTTAAACTGCTGTATACCTGGGGAGTAAATCATGTTGGGCACTTTTTAATCAGAGTGATAAGGTAGCTTAGAAGTGGAATGTTAGGTAGAAGGAGGTATCGGGAGAATTCATAAAAATGTAGGTTTTAGCCTTGTTAAAAAAATCTGGAGAGTAAAGCTACTCGACCCCCCTTGGAAGTTTCTCTTTGTTTCTTTCACCGCCAAACTTCGGAAGAGCCCAGCCCACCTAAGCAGCACACACCTGGAAAGAGGAGGAGCCAGCTTTTCTGTGACCTGCCCTCACCTGGAGCCTACCTATCGATTACTTGGAACCTGAGAGAGAGGGGCTGGAAATGAGGACCCCGCCCTCTCTTATATTTCCCCTGGACTTCCACGTGTTCCCTCTCTTTGCGCCTGCTCTTGATCGGGGAACATGCCCTAAGAATTGGTGGCCGGGGACCCTTTTTCACTCCCCTTCTTTTTCCTGCATCCCAGTTTTTTTTTTCTTTCCCACTTTTTCCTTAAAATAAACCTGCCAGATGTTGTAAATGATATGTGTTGAAATTCTTTTCTTCGCAAATATCAAAAACCCGAATTTATTTTTTATTGGGGAACACGCCGCACCCCATCACAAGAGATTCAATTTGGCATTTTAAATATAGAGGTTGAGTAAAATAACTAGTTCAATTCTTCCAGCACGCATATGGAAATATTTCTCTTCTCTAAATTGTCCCTTTTGGTTAGGTGCTACAAGGAAAAAAATGATATTGAGTTATTGATGGCTTTATTAGTCAACAGAAAAGGAATTTTGCTGAGTCATCTGCGGAAGGGCAGAGCACTCGCCAGGACAGGAACTGGAGATATCAGATGATATGCTCAGGCTGTGGCTCCCTAGCTGTGGTTGTTTTCAAATGTAGATGTCAAGTTTGTATTTACTGGTGCCACTGCAGTAATCTAAGGGGAGATGCTGGTGTAGAAGCAGTGGCAAGAAGAGGAGACAGATATCTCACAGGTCGAACTGATGAGACTTGGCTATAGGCTGCATGTGTGTGGCTACAGACTATATAGATAGAGGTATCTTTTACCAAGAGGGAGAAGACTGGGATTGGGGGTATAGCTCAGAATATGTGCCAAGCATGTGCAAGATTCTGGGTTCTATTCCAAGCACTGCAAATAAAATAAAGTAAAGTTGCTTATGATTTCAATATGCCTAGTAAGGCCTAACTATCCTAGCACTTAGTTCATTTAAACAGAAAAAAAAGAGGGAGAAGCCTGAAGGAGGGGTGGGTATGGAGAAGGAGGTAGGGAATGAAAACTTAATAATTTCAGTTATTTCCAATTTGAGATCCACTAGACATCTCCCTGGAGACAGCAAATGGTAATGAAATATACAGGTCAAGCTCCAAAGAGAAGTGTGAGTCAGATGAAATGTTTCAGAGCTGTCAGCATTTAAGCGACATTTGAAACCATGGGACTGGCTGATGTTTTAGCTTAGGAAAACTGAGCAGAATGGAAAGAAGGCCCAGGATCTCTGCCTAGAAAGCTTGAGGAATCGACTTGCTCTATTTTCCCCAGACTAGCTGCTTATATTTTTAGGTCTCTGTTTGATTTTTACTTTTGTTGAATTTCCCAACCCCTTAATCTAAATTAGGTAGCACTTGCACCATATGTCATCTTTTTCCTTCAAAGTGCTTATCACAAATCACAATTAATTATTTGTGATTATTTTGTATTTGTCTCTCCACTAAAACCTGCATCTTACGAGGGCAGAAACTTTTCATTTCAGTCTGTATCCCTAGTGCCTAGCACAGGGCCAGAGACATATTAAGTACTATTTAGGTATTTGGTAATGAACTTAAGTGAATGTGAACATTGGTTGATATGAGACCACTAAGGTGATCAGAGCAATTAACAATTATTGATATATGTCATAGCTTAAAATATTAGCCAGTTATTTATCTTGACCTTTCCTAAGGGAATAGTAAATTAACTTTTGGGGGGGAGGAGTTGCTTAGGATTGAGCCCAAGGGTACCCTACCTCTAAGCTACACTCCCAGCCCTGTATTATTTTTTATTTTGAAACAGTCTCCCAAATTTCTGAGGCTGTCCTCAAATCTGTGATCCTCTTGTCTCAGCCTCCCAAGTACTGGGATTATAGACCTGAGCCACTACATCACACTGGGCAGGGGACAGTAAATTAAATAGCAAAGGATTGGGGCTAGAAATGTAGCTCAATTGTAAAGTATTTGCTTAGTATATACCAGACCATGGGTTCAATCCCCAGCACCATAGGGAGAAAAAAAAAAAAAAGTAAATAGCCAAGGATTCAAGTATTTTAATTTACTATTTCTATGCATGAAAGATCTGTGATATTTGAATGTTTATGGAGGATTTTATGTCCAAAGTCCAGACAATGCATCAAACCTACAAGTGTTTTCCCATAAGCTCCCCGGGTAGAGAAAGCATCTGTGTCATTAATTGTGTGTCTATAAATGTTCAGTGTTTCAATGTATGCTTTAATTATAGCATTAAAACAGCTACTTGTATACTTTAATTGTAGCTTTGTCAAACAAGTTGGAATGAAACCGATTTTGCTGGCATTTTGTTGATCTTACTAAAAGTGCCCGTATTTGTAAATGTTTCTTGTACCAGATGTCCATGTCTAAAATATGTGTGTGTGTGTGTGTGTGTGTGTGTATGTGTGTGTGCACATGCATATGTGTATGGTACTAGGGATTGATCCCAGAGGCATTCTACCTCCACACTATACCCTTAGCCCTTTTTATTCTATTTTATTTTGTTTTATTTTTAAACAGGATCTCACTAAATTGCTGAGGCTGACCTTGAACCTGCAATCCTTCTGTCTCAGCCTGCCAACTACTGAGATCACACGCATTTAGTGGGATGATAGGCATGTGCCACCATGCCTGGCTTCTAATTTTAATGTCTCTTTTGCAGAGAGAGCTCTTCCACAGAAGACTAAAGTTCACACAGCCAACACTAGCAGAAGTATGAGGTCTGTAAAGTTTAATTTTTACAGTGACCCCCCCCCCCCATCTTTGCAATTCTTATTCTTTTCCAATGGATTTTTGCTGCCCTTCATTATTTAAGAGATTCTCAAGGCAGCATCTGGACATTTGGTATGCCGCATACATATGTACATCCTCCTTCCCTTTTCTGTCTGGTTTCCAGTTCCTTCCTAGTCTCATTTCCTATTTCACCAGGAAATGTCTACCATGAGCTAATGAAACACATGTAGCATGTTAGAACTGGCAGGCCCTTAGAAGTCTCTCTTCCTAGTTTTTCAGCTACTCTTCTGGTTATGTTAATTTGGAGACCATAATTGCTTTTAGGGTACACTGCTAATGGTGGGAAGCTGGTGCTGCTCAAATCACATCACCGGCCTTCTGCCATACTGAATGGCCTAAATTTGGCACTTACTTAAAAGAAGATGCCAAAGTTTACTCCATTTTATAATGGGAGAATGGGCAATTATTAAAGTTGTAGCTATGTTATTTAAATTGCTAAAGTAGGTGTGAGTCACTAGAAAGTCAGGGTTGTTTCTTCTACTGCGGATTTCTAGATCTGCTGTTTCAAAATATTTTGAGAGCTGGCTCAGGACTAAACTCTCCAAAGTCATTATAGCAAACTGGAACTTAGCCCATGTGACTGGTTAAAACCTCCTGATCTAGATCACCTCTTGGGTAATGGTAAACCCTTCATTTACCATCGGAAAGTCATATTTTAAAATATAATTTTAAGGCAAACCTTTGAGCTGTTGAGAATTTACTGATGCATCATCATGAATATATTTTCCCCAAGAAGCCTTGATTAATGCTTTGAGATAAAAATAGCTGAGGGACCCCGGGAAGACAGTTATGTGCAAAGAGAGAAACCGTATCTCCAGGCTACAACTATTTATCAATTTTCCTGCCAATAAAACTTGCCAGCCAGTTTGTGGGTCTGGGACACAGATGAGTAACTCTATATAAAAAAATCCTATCTTTGGGGGAAATTTGCTCAGGGAAATTATTACCCGTTGATGATATTTTACCTGACATCCTCTTCTCTCTTATCTGCACCTTACACAGATTCTCTCCAGCTGACTGTAACTATATTCTATGCTCAGCAGGAGGAATCCCTAAAATATTCCCTAAAATCTAGAGATGTGGTTTGGTTTTTTAAAGGAGGCTTTTCTATTTCCACAGAATTATAAAAGTTTCCTTTTTTTTTTTTTTTTTTAGAATTACAGAATCTTGCAACCCAGAAAAAAGAGCGTGCATTATTTTCTCTTTTATATGTTTAAGTAAAGTTGTGTGTATTACTCTTATCTCAAAGATTTAGAAAGAAAGCCACCAAGAAAGAAAAGGTAAATTGGAAAGTATCTTGACTATGCATATAATCAGACCATCGGGACAAAATTAAATTCATTGCTCTCAGGGCCCCAGGATCTGAATCTGTGTGAGGCCTTCTTATCCCCAGGGGAGTCTGACAGAATTTAAGGATTCTGACCATAAGACTGCTGTCTCTAAGCAGAGAGGGGAGTGAGATACAGAGCAGAAGAACATCTCAGAGGCTTTTAATTTCCTCAAGATAGGAAGGCAGGGTTGGGCCACGTTTAAAAGGGATCTGAAATTCTGAAGAGACTATTATTCCCCATATGTTCTTCACAGAAAGTCATTACCAAGCTATAAACTGAAATATGTAAAACTTACATGCAGACTTAAGAGCTTTTCCACAGGTTTGGAGAGTATGCATTGTTTGTGTTTTTGAGGTCTGAAACAAAGTAGGTGCTTAATAAATGCACTGGGGATGAGGATGGATGAGCAGTGGGTATGTGTTCATTTTATCACTGACTAATAGTAAATTGTCAACGGAGTTGTAGAGCTTTCCCAGCAGGGGGACTATGACTATTTCCTAATGTAGGCTATAGACACCTGTTGAAATTAAATTTTTAAAGTTTGATAAATTGTAGCCGGGGTGGTGGTGCATGCTTGTAATCCCAGTACTTGGGAGGCTGAGACTGGAGGATCCAGGTTTGAGGCCAGCCTCAACTACTTAGTGAGGCCCTCCGCAACTTAGTAAGACCCTGTTTCAAAATAAAGAATAAAAAATAGGTCTGGGGGTGTAGCTCGGAGGTAGAATGTCCCTGGATTCAGTACTCAGTATCACAAAAAAAAAAGTTTGATAAGTTGTGAGTAGAATGTTTACCTTTCCCTCTTCCTGAGTAGAAAGTCACTAGTCCATCTTGTATCAGCTGACCTTCCTTTACATGTGGATACAAGAGAATGGATCACAACATATTGATAAATGATCTCTCTCCTTTGTTTTCTTCCTGAGTGAGTATACACTTTCAGGAAGTGACAATTTTTTTTTTTCTTTAACTTTGGAACCTTGGGTCCAACTTTTTCCAAATTATATACCAAAGAGAGAAAGAGAGATGTGTGTTTGTGTTTGTGTGTGTGTGTGTGTGGTGTTTGTGTATGTGTGTATTTTGAATGTGTAGTTTTTACTTGTCTGGTTGGGTTTTTGCTTTTGTTTTTTTAACGAATGACCAGAACATCTTTATGTTACAAGAATATTCACAATGTGTCTGGGATTAAACCCAGGTGCATTCTACCTCTGAGCTATACTCCCAGCCCTATTTTAATTTTTATTTTGAAGCAGGGTCTCACTAAGTTGCAGAGGCTGGTCAAGAACCTTCAATCTTCTTGTTTCATCCTCCCAAAAGTACTGGGATTATAAGCATGAGCCACCACACCTTGCTGGCTCTTTCATTTTCAAAAGATAAAAAAGCAAATTACTAAGAAAAAAGAATAGTATAAAGTGTAAATACAAGTATATGAGATAGTGTAGATATTTTGTCTCATTTGAAATTTGAACGGCTGGTGATGCAGCTCAGTGCTAGAATGAGTAAGTGCATTTCATAGCTGTTCAAGGTCAGGGGGTTCAACCCCCAGCACTACAAGAAAAAAAATAAAAAATAAGAAACTTTATAAAGTCAAAAGCATTTTCTTTTCTGGGGAAAAAATATCTGTTTGAGAATTAAAACATACAATTAGTGGGTTGCCTAAAACTTTAGTTATAGAGTCAAAGTAAAAATTAGTCTCCTTACAGCTATAAGTGGAAAATACCAGTTATTTGTTTCATAGTATGTATTTGGTTTAATATGGCCTCTTTTATTTAAGAAACTCATAGCCAGGTGTGGTGGTGCATGCCTATAATCCCAGTACCTGGGAGGCTAAGATAGGAAGATGTATAGTTCAAGGCCAGCTTTACTTACTTAGTAAGACCCTGAACAATTTAGCGAGACCCTGTTTCAAAATTTAAAAAATTAAAAGTTTTGGGGGTATAGCTCAGAAGTAGAATGCCCCTGGGTTCAATTTCCAGCCCAAGAAAGAAAAGAAAAGAAAAGCCATACCAAGTTGAGATTACATATATGTATATGTATATATATATATATATATATATATATAGAGAGAGAGAGAGAGAGAGAGAGAGAGAGAGAGAGAGAGAGAGAGGAAGAATCTGGCTAACAATACATTTATATATAATGCTGGAATACTGTGGAATGCTGGGAGAGAGGGAAATTTTTATCCTTATAAAAACTAAATCATAGCCGGGCGTGGTGGCGCATGCTTGTAATCCCAGCATTCGGGAGGCTGAGACTGGAGGATCCGGGTTCGAGGCCAGCCTCAGCTACCTAGTGAGGCACTCTGCAACTTAGTGAGACTCGGTTTCAAAATAAAGAATAAAAAATAGGGCTGGGGGTGTAGCTCGGAGGTAGAATGCCCCTGAGTTCAATCCCTAGTACTGCAAAAAAACAAAACAAAACAAAAAAACCAACAAAAAAAACTAAATCATAAAGCAATTTTAAATGAACTTTAAAATAGAAGTATTAATATTTATAGTTGGGCATGGTGGCACACGCCTGTAATCCCAGTACTTGGGGGGCTGAGACAGGAGGATGGCAGGTTTGAGGACAGCCTCAGCAAATAGTGAGACTTGCATCTGCCTAGTGAGATCCTGTTTCAAAATAAAAATAAAATAGGACTAAAGATGTAGCTCAGAGGTAGAATGCCCCTGGGTTCAATTCCCAGTAACACACACATACACACACACACACACACACACACACACACACACACACAATTAAAATGGAAGTATTAATATTTAAACATTACAACTTATACTTAAGAGGAAAAGAGTTTATTGATAGACTAACACACTCAAAACCAATAATGTCATGGAAATACATGGCCTTGGATAAGTGGGAAAACAACCCTGAATGTGATAAACCTTTTATTAAATGGACCTGAAATTCTACTTTAAAGCAACCTTGTTTTTAAAGAGACATCAGTTTATCTACAAACTTTCACCCTTTTCTCCTATCTTTCCATCATGTTTTCCTGGCTTAGGGGACTTAGCCTCCTTAATGGCTGCTTGGTGAGATTATCTCTGCAGGATCTCTAGCTACTGCCCTCTGGTCATTTCCTGTCCAAACATTTGTTTTTATTTACCAGTCACATTATCACATTTACTACAATTTCCCTTTCAAACACTTGCGTTCTCTCTAAACACCCTGCCCTTAAGAAATTACCTCTAGTTATGCCTGGAAGGCATGGTTAAGCAGTAACCGGTTGGGTCTTGTCTTTTCACCATTAGCCCTGGACCTCTCACTGAAAAAAAAACGTTCATGTCAGTGGGTCCAACTTAACCTAAAACTCTTTTCAGAATGTTGGAATGCTTGAAGTTAAAAGGGTAGATTCTAAATCACTCATTCTCTAAAAGGTACAATAAGCAAGAGGCAATGTGCTATAGTGAAAATTGGATCCAGATAGTTTGGAGTTTGAATACCAATACCACCACTTACAAGAGAAAAGTATTTTAACTATTTGGGTTTCAACTTTTTCATCTGAGAGATACTCCTTACCTTATAGGGTGTTCATGAAGAAGTCACAGGAAAATTTTCTTAAGGTACCTAACATGGTTCCTGTGTATGGTGCTGATCATTGGCTTCACAATTATAGGTAACTGTTCTATAAAAACCAATAATTTAAATTCCCCTCTCACTATTAAAGTCCTCTGTCCTCAAAGAATCATCAATATCAGCCTGTTCGGATTCAGTTCCAAAAACCTAATTTTAAAATCTCTCCAAATCAAACTTTATTCCAGTGCTCAGCTGCTTCATACTTTACTACAAATTTATTCTAATTGGTTTGCACACCTCTGAATTGGTGAAAATTTTACAAGTAAAGTGATCTTTTCCAAGAATGCTGGCTTTACACCTTCCTCTCTTCTGCTGCTGCCAACTCTTCTGTCTGGCAAGTTGGGCCAAGGGCTATTAGGATGCTTCGAAGTTTTGTTTTGTGGTGCCTCATTCATACTAGGCAAGTGTTCTACCATTGAGCTACATCCGTAGCTCCTTCAAATTATTTTGAGATAATAATAATGACGGGGAAAAAAATGATTCCCAGCTTGGCCTGGTGGCACATGCCTAGAATCCCAGTATTTGGGAGGCAGAGAACAGGAGGATCACTGGCTAGAGGTCAGGCTCAGCAACTTAGGGAGACCCTCAACAATTTACCGAGACCCTGTTTTAAAATAAAAAGTAGAAAGGCTAAGGGTGTTGCTCAGAGGTAGAATACTGGATTCAATTCAAGAAAGAAAGAAAGGAAGAAAAGGAAGGAAGGAAGGAAGGAAGGAAGGAAGGAAGGAAGGAAGGGAGGGAGGGAGGGAGGGAGGGAAAGAAAAAGAAACTCCCTATCCTATAGGTAGCTTCTAAATCAGCATAAATTTCTACAAGTATATAAACAGCCCTTGTCTTTATGCTGAACTCAAAACTAAGAAAGAAAACTCCATCAAACACTACCTCTAGGAAATCAAAGAAGTCACAGTCCATGTGGCAATCAGTTTCCAATTGTAAATATGCCTTTAAAGAGAGTCAGCTAATTTCTCAACATGTGCTCTTGTAGTCGTCAGTTTTCCAAATATTTTGTATTAAGCATCTAGAAATACATGGGATATCTGTGTGTATTACATAAACAGGCTCCTTAAATGATGCATATTCTAATATAACCTGAGTAATTCAGTTACTATGTCTCTAATAATCACCACTACTGATCTTCCTGCTGTCTTATCCACTACTGTCAGTCAAACAGCAGATAGTCAAAAGGAATTGGTTAAACCAATGAATAAATGATATCTTGAATGAATTTGATAAAAAATTAAGACAATGGATAATTCTTTTTTGAATTTAAAAATACTTGACCCACACTCTGGGACCTAGTACCTGCCTTTTGGAGCAAAGATTCTCAAGTCTCTTGTAGAATCAGGCAACGATAATACTAGGAAACAGATGAGAGATTCAGGAAGTAGGGGCTGCAGCAACAGATAGGTTTTAAAGGTGAGTATAGATATTTGGATCTGGTCCAAATAAACTCTGGGTACATTTATTGCTTCTGTTTTGTTTACCTCATGCTTGGAATCTAAGATTATGCCTCATCCTTGCCCCCATATTGCTTAAAAATAGTTATTGAGAGGTTGGGGATTAGCTCAGTGGTAGGCCCTGGGTTCCAAGTTCTCACTTCCCAGCACAGAAGAAAAAAGAGTGGAGATGACCTTCTAGAATGGAATATCATTGTAACAATCTATCCAAGATTTGTAGTAGAGCTCTGCTGGCAGGAGTCAGGGATCAGGAACTGAATCTGGAAGCCAAGAGACCTTGCTAAATAGAGGATTTTCTGTGTAGCTCTCCATACTTGAAACATTCACAGATATATTTCCCAACCTCCGGGCAACATGAACTACCAAATTTAGCTCTCATGTTTTAACCTTCATCCCAGGAAGTTTTGTCCTGTATCTCATGCATATCAGTTTGCAATTTAATCCCTTTTCTTGCTCTGATTCTGGAGAAACATTTCTACAGGATCTTCACCTATCTGTTGTGAATGGAGTCACCATTTGTTTTTCTGTTCTTCAGGTTAACTCAAGTATACTTTCATACCTCAGCTATTTTTTCTAACCTTTTAATTATCTTGGTTGCTCTTTGAATGGTCTCCAGGATTTTTAATGTCTAAAGCCCTGGAGCCCAAGCTTGTATATAATATACTGGTACTGGCAGGCAGAGGCTAATATTAAGCAATTATTGTAAAATCATCTCCTGCTTCCTATTCCAGTTTATGAAGATATATGCAGCTTATTTTCAGCTTTAGTTGTCTTTTACTTATTTTTTTATCACATGCTCCATTTGTAGGTTTCTTTCTTTCCGCCACTGCTGAGCCTTTTATGTTGGGAATCTTTTAAACTGGGAATTCGTAGGTCTAACTTGTCATTCTCTAGCTTCTGTATATGCAGTTTTTTCCTCAAGTACATTACTTGTGCACATCAAATTAAATTTTCTTTTTATTTCTAAACACATCACAGTCTCTGCCCAGTGCTAGTCAAATGCAAGTAGTCCAAATATGCTATTGATTTCTGAATTCCAAAATCAAACTCATTCTCTTTATTATTATTTTTCCAGTCCCAAATTGTTTTTTCTGATACCTTCTCTGTTTGGGTTCTTTTTTTTCTTGCGGTACTGGGGATTGAACTCAGGGGCATTCTACCTCTGAGCTACACCCTCAGCCCTATTTTTTATTCTTTATTTTGAAACCAAGTCTCACTAAGTTGCGGAGTGCCTCACTAGGTAGCTGAGGCTGGCCGCGAACCCGGATCCTCCGGTCTCAGCCTCCCGAATGCTGGGATTACAAGCGTGCGCCACCACACCCAGCTTGTCTGGGTTCTTAACACCACTACATACCCAAGTTAGAGAGTCAACAATTTTTTTTTTAATTTTCTCTTCTTTCTTTCTACTTATAGCTATTAGTTTCCCAGCCCTGAAGATTTTTTAACACTGATGTATTCCATTGCATTTCCTTGAACACAGCCTTACCACTCTATTTCATTCTGTTATCTGAGTTCAGATCTTTAGCATCCTTATAGTGGACTACCACAATAGCCTTCAGTTCCTCTCATTCAATCTATCATTCCCTCCTTTCTCTAAACACATACTGTATCGTGCCATTTGGGGTTTAAAAATAATTCACATGTGTCCTCTGGCATGGTGAGGCACACACATAATCCTAGTACTTGGGAGGCTGAGACAGGAGGATCACAGGTTCATGGCGAGTCTCAGCAACTTAGTGAGGCCCTTTTTCAAAATAAAAAATAAAATAGGGCTGAGGGTATAGCTCAGAGGTAGAAAACCCCTGGGTTTGATCCCCAGTAACCGCCCCCCTCAAAAAAAATCATATTGTTCCCTGGCATAGTGGCACACACCTGTAATCCCAAGACTTGCAGTGTTGAGACAGGAGGATTACTGGTTGGAGGCCTTAGCAACTTAGTGACACCCTGTTTCAAAAGAAAAAAATAAGCCAAGCATGGTGGTGCATGCCTACAATCCCAGTACTTGGGAGGTAGAGACAAGAGGATTGCCAGTTCAAGACCAGTCTCAGCTAATTTAGTAAGACTCAGCAACCTAGCAAGACCCTGTTTCAAAATAAAAAATAAAGAGGGTTGAAGGTATAGCTGAGAGGTAGAATGCCCCTGCATTCAAGCCCTAGTACCACTCTAAATAAATAAATAAACAAACAAACGGTGCTGGGAGGGTGTAGCGGAGAGGTATAATGCCCCTAGATTCAATCCTCAGTATTCCCCCTAAATTGCAAATGCATATATGCATGATTTAGCAATTTTGTTTTTGGAAAATTATCTTATAGATATATTTTCACATGTTAAAAATGTCTAAAGTGAAAAAAATGTCTAAAGTGCAGGATTACTCATTGTGGGATTGTTTTCAATAGCAAAATATTGGACATCACTCTAAACATATGGGACATTCCAGTTAATACATCCATGTAAAAAATAATATGCAGCAGCTTTAAAACACATTATTCATAGCTAGCTGGGAGTGGTGGCACATGCCTATAATCTTAGTATTTGGAAGGCTGAGACAGGAAGATTGCAGGTTTGAGAACAGCCTCAGCAAGTAGTGAGACTCTCATCCAACCTAGCGAGACCCTATTTCAAAATAAAAATAAAATAGCGCTGGTAGTGAGCCCAGAGGTAGAATGTTCCTGGGTTCAATCCCCAACACACACACACACACACACACACACACGCACACACACACACACAGATTCCCCATGAAAAAATAAAGAAGCCCTCTAATGAAAAGATATATAGAATGAATGGCTAAGGTGGGTGGGGGCATAGTTTGGAAATAAGAAATAACATGTTTAGCTTAACATGCTTAAAAAGACCTCTTAAGTGTTTAGAAACTCCTAATAGCTGGCATCTCTCTGGTGACCTGGGTGGGTGGGAGATAGGAGTAGGAAGGAGATTTCCTACTAAAAATTCCTAAAAAAGATTTTCTTCCCTGTGCTGGAGAGTGAACCCCAGAACCTTGCACATGCTAGGCAAGTACTCTCCCACTGAACCATACTCTTGGCTCCTTAAATTTCTTCTAAAAGTTATACAAGTGCACCATCAATTAAAAACTGGAAATAATTTCAGTTTGGTGTTTCCAGGGAACTATAACATTTTCTAAGAATATGAACAAATTTTGAGGATCATTGTTATCATCAAATTATAATCAATCAATGCAATCAAATCAACTAGTGTTACTATATCCAAATTGTTACTATATCTAAATACTGCCACTGTATCAATCCTGTAGTCACCTGTAGATTGAAGTATCCTTCTTTTATTCCCTTCATTTTCCCTCCCTCCCTTTCTCCCTCCCTCCCTCCCTCCCTTCCTTCCTTTCCTCCTCCTCCTCCTCTTCCTCTTCCTCCTCCTCCTCCTCCTCCTCCTCCTCCTTCTTCTTCTTCTTCTTCTTCTTCTTCTTCTTCTTCTTCTTCTTCTT